>JAHREE010000509.1:870867-889086 GCA_033628505.1 Tringa tobata
CCCTTCCCTTCCCTTCCCTTCCCTTCCCTTCCCTTCCCTTCCCTTCCCTTCTTTGCCTTGCCCTTCTCCCTCAAAAGATCATTTTATAATTAAACTCAATATTATTATGTGTGTGTGTGTGTACATGAGAATTTGCAGTTGTACCACTAGACTTAATTTTGGTATTGCCAAACTTCAATTGTTGACTTTTCAGCCTTAATATTGCTTTTCTGTACTCCTTCATATGTTGAATATTTGGTTTTATGGGTAAGACAGCTTTAATTGTTATGAATGGTGAATTTCCAGAGCATTAAAGCCAAACAGAACAGTAGAATAACCCATTTAATAAATCCATACATAAACAAACCAATAGGCACTTAAAACTAATTCTCAGTATAATCAACGTTTCCATCAAGTGTCCATACAGAAATCTTTACTACAAGATATTTTTAATGCACAGTTTTAAATTGAAAATAAATGGCATTCAAATAGTTTTGCTCATATTTGTGCATATTCTTATTTCTTTGTTTTCATCAACACTACAAGCTTTCTTGTTTTTCATGGTTGCAGTTTCTTCATAGTACAGTGAATAGATGTTCCATGAAAATTATGTTAAAATAACAGAGGAATGCCTATTAATATTCATAGGACAAATTATTATTCTTGTTTCTTTATTATGATGGAACATGGGAAAGCTTGACATGCAGAAAATAATGTAAAGAGGGATTTGTAAGAAGGAATTTGTGTATTTTGTGTGTGGTTTTCAACATTCAAATTTCTGTTCAGGATTAACATCTAACAAAAAAATGACAGTTAGTTTGAAGAGAAAAAAAATAAAGAACCGTCAACAAAAAATATCTGATACATCACTCAGACAAAATAAAAGAATCACAAGAACATCACGACTCCTTAGAAATGAGAAGCTAATACAGTAAAAATATTCTTGAATGGCTCTGGTCTTCCTTCCCTGTTTGATATGCTGCAATGACCTTCAGAAAGTGCTGAGGTCAGCTAAGACACTACAGAAAAAACACAGAAACATAAAAATAAACTCAGTCAAGTGTTAAAATAGCATGTGAAGTTCCTCTCTGATCTGCACGAGGAAAAGGGATCTGCTCTGCCTTTACAGGCACTCCTGCACCACCTTCCCCATTTGGATGGTTTCCACACAAAGGATACATCTAATTTCCAGTCCCATCTGCTGGGTATGCACCCAGGCTGTGTCCTAACTGCCCATCAGGACAGGATTTGACTACGTGCTGTACCCCCACGTTAACTTCTTTTGGAAGGCAAACCAAACATCCTGGCAGGGTGACAATCCTTTTATTAAATGATGGGAGGCTGTGGGGCACATTGTACAGCATAATTTCCCTGCCCCTGTAGACAATCACATTGTGCAGGACAGAGCTACTGAAGATATTAAAGATCCTTTGTTCCATTGTGCAGCTAAATACCAGATACTTGTAACAGCCATTAAAAAAAAAAAAATCAATACATTCCCCTAGAATAGGGCATTCATGTGTTTGTAATTAATTGTGTGCATGCAAAAATGTGTGTGTGTTTATGTAGTTAATCTACTTCCTTCATAGATTCTTATTGGCTAAGGATTAACATATTTCCATAAAACCATCTTTAAAAAAAAAAGTCCATGAAGAAATAACTGATGAAGAAATAAAATGAAGAAAATCCATTGCTTATAAAAGATCTAT
Source organism: Tringa tobata (assembly GCA_033628505.1). NCBI lineage: Eukaryota > Metazoa > Chordata > Aves > Charadriiformes > Scolopacidae > Tringa > Tringa tobata. The sequence goes on from JAHREE010000509.1 coordinate 872,556, forward strand.
ACCATTTGCAATTTTCAGCATGAAAACAAACCCCTTTGCCTCAAGATACATCAGTGATCAGCAGGCTTTATTACATATTTTTTTGAACTGATTATGTATCATTTTGGCTGTTGCCAGGCTAGAATTCCCTGTCATTATATCTCTTTGCAAGATTTTTTCTTAACTCCATCTAATAGAAGGTAGAATGATCTTTCAAGACAGCTGAAGCCATCTTTTTTGTTAGTGCACTTGGAGAGGTATTTGCTTATGCTTCTACAGAATGACATCACACAATCCCCATCATCCGTTACCAAATTACTTAGCTCTATGGTAATGTAATGTCAGCCTAATTTTGTGGTTTCTTGCACTTTGTGTTATTGTTGACATCACACAAATGGAGGGGCAAAATGCTAATGGTCAGAATTCTTGAGTGTGGTTTGTCCTGTGTAAGTGTCTACATCTGAGTTCATTACTGTAGGCTCCCTTTAGAGCCAATGGGTATTTTGAAAAGGACTTAAATCTTGTTCGGAAATAGGCTTCTATATTTTTTTGTAGATTATTTCATGATAAAACTACACTTCCACTGACTCTGCAGAGATGTACAGACTGTGTTAGGATGACTAGCCTATATATGGATACCAATACTGGGAATGATTGCAGTTCAGTGAGATGCACTGTATCTAGACTCCTTTTACAGTCAGTGGAAAGATGACATTTCAAGGGGATGATTCACCTTATCTTAAGTGGGTGTCCACAACAGGTGAACAGATGAATCACACTTCTGCTTTTGTATACGATTTTCTTTCACTGAATTCTGAAATTATCCCCCAGGTGGGAATTATTACACCCGTTTTTCATGGGGCTAAATAGTGGTTAAAGAGCAGATTTGGAAAACTGTATACAAGTGCTGAATATCAATTCTCTTCCAACTTGTCAACTTTAATTGTATTTAATACCTTTTTTTTTAATATCTATGTGAAAAATATTTACTTATTTGTTTATTTAATGTGTTAGGGCTTTCATAACTCTTCATTACTCATTCATAACTCTTTCAAACAGATATTAGTACAATCTTTCTTAATTATTTATTAACTAGTCATCTGTTATTCAACATTACATTTAAGTAAGTCTTACAGAGAAATTAACGGTAATATTGATCAGAATTTGCAAGGCAATAAAGCACAGACATAATTTTATTATTAACAGAAATGTGTGGATTTTAATATTTAAGTTCAAGGGTCAGAGAGACCTTTGACCTACTTTCTACTATGGCTCATAACAACCATTGTGATTCATTTGTAGAGTTAAATGGCATTTTGTATTCGGATTTGGTTATCTTTACCCTGGCATTGCTGGATTCAAATTACTTTGTAGTCCCTCTGCCTACCTAGCCACCAGCTGAAGTGTGAGAACATATGAAGAATACCTCAACCTCTGCAGTTACAACCTTGGTTCCTTCCTCCAGAGGAGTATGGTTAATCAGATGTTTCCTAGGAACCATGTTTGCTGCGGCAGCTTGTTGCTTCTAGTCATGCTAGCTATGAAAAGTGACAAATAACTCATAAACAAATACATGTATTTTAATTTCTTTTTCTCACTCTTTTTTGAGCTGAAAATGAATCTCTGTGGTGATATGAGGAATATGAAAAAGAAAGAAAAAAATACTAACCTGTAAATAAATTCCAGCCTCACTTCACAGACTGGAAAGTAGGCAGACTCAAAATATTAGGAAAAATCACACTATAACCACACTAAAAACAGGGAGGAATATAGCAAATATAACATAGAGGCAGCCAAGATAAGCCTACTGGTCAGTTAATTCTCTCCTTCTTCACTCCTGTTAAAAACCAAAAATAGTCTCAGCCACTTGTAAAGGAGTAAAGACCTGGAAAAAACAGGCCTGTTCCACCCTGCTTCTTTGACCTTGGGAATGGATTCCCTAGGAATATCATCAAAGGATAGGGGAGAAAAGAATTTAATCTCTTTCAAATAATGCTATCAATTTTGCTGGCAGCAAAGTTTAATTGAAATTATATTTATAAATATCCAGTTGGAACTATTCAGTTGGATTTTTATTTTTTTCTTGTTTGATTTTCTTTTCTGTTTTTTCTTGAAAGCTGCATGGAAAAGACAAGTTACTGGCAATGTTTTACCCAGTTGTCCTGCATAATTTACAGAAAAGTGTGTTTCATTTACACAGATATTCTTCTCTTGCTCTTAATGGGTGCTACATTCACAAGGGATAAAAATGATAAGAAGCTCTTATCTGTATGGACATGGAACTTTCATGACTTCTTTGTAAAAAGTGAAGCCATAGCTTTTCAGGAAGATCACAAATGAGTTTATTGACCCAAAGACATTTAAAGAAAGTAAAGTGGTGCAATTTATGCCTTCTTCCCTTCTCTTCTTCATTATTTCAATGTAATTTCTTTCACTTATTCAATATATTTTATATAAACCTTTTGTTTCTTTTGTGAACTTCTCATTAGAAGTTTGTCCAAGATGGTGCTCTGTGGTGTGTTTAAACTATACAAAACCAGCAATGTTTTTCTCATTGAGGTTTTTTTAATAATTAATTCAAATTTTTCTAACTGTCTTTTCCTCTAAGCTTAACAGTTGCTTTTTCCTTCATTCAAGAGAGAACAAGTCTTGTTTCATTTGAGGTATACAACTTGTTTAAAAATGCTGTTCTTGTTCCTAGCCACAAGGAGAGGGGGATCCTTACAACTTATTCCAAAGAAGAATGACATTTTCTTCAGAGTTCTAACTTTATTATAGAGAGTAAAAACCTTTCTATTTCTCCTGAGACCAACAGCATGCCAGTCAGAATGTCACCAAGAAATATAACCCTTAAATTTCAAGGTCACATAAAGGATCTCTCCCATATACAATGTAGTATGTGTTTAAACCTTACTACTTTGATTTTTAGAAGAAAAACAATCTAACTCTGTTCCCATTGAAAGTTGAAGCATTGACACAAACTCCACCTTTTGTGTTGAAATTCTTCATTCTAGGTTCCTGAAGTCAGGTGATAGTTGCCATTGACTTTGCTTGTTAAAGAAGTTTGTGAGCAATAACTTGCTCATGATGAGCAGAACAGAAGTGAGACAGCTACTACCTCTTCATTAAATGTTTTTTGAAAAGTTAAATAGGCAAAACTATAAAGCAAAAGATGCAGTCCTTCATTTTGCAAATCAGAAGGCAATGCGATTGAGCAATTATAGATGACATGAATAAACTGCACACATTTGAAAACTCCAAGAGAGATAACAACCTATTGATCTACATCATTTAATAAAAAAGTTAAAATCAAAAGCTGGTTATGTGTTTTGTATTAAAAGCATCATAGGACAGAGTTAAACTAGTCAAGGCCATAACATGCATTTTTTTCTGCTCATATTGTGGTGAGAAATGCAGTAGGATTTCTTAAATGACAGTGAAAAGCATTTTTTTCAATGCCACAACCATTATTCTGTTTCATTTTTCACCATTCATTTTTCTCTTATGTAAGAAACTTTGTCATCTTTTTAATCCTTTTTTTTTTTTTTTTTAATTTTTGAACACATGTTTCTTTTCTCTTAATGGTGTAATGTCCTGAAATGCTAACATCAGCATAGCCATATGTGAACTACAGGGTCATTAATGATTTGTTCATAAAAGCAATCACAAATAGCCTAGAAGGGTCATAGATTGCAATTATGTCCAAGGAAAAGGCACTTGGGTCTGAAATGCCAAGTAATGTTGCTTCAGAGGTGCAATGAAAGTGATAAATCTGATATCATTTGGGAGTTTTTTCTGACAACCAAATAGAGGAGAGCCTAATTCAAAGTTTATCTTACAATCTTTTTCACCCCCATTTAATGCTCATTAAGGAACCTGAATGATAAAATTAAATTGATTCTGCACTAAAATTCTATGATCCTTTACAAAGTTAATGTAATGATACCATATTGTTCAGATTTTGGGTACCATTAACATCGTAATGTAATTAAAATGGAAGTTACATGTTTTCCAGTCTGTATTTTTAACTGCAGGAAGACCTGCTAAAACTATATTCTGAGGAAGTGACATAGGATTTTGTGCTGTAACCACAGAGTAGTGGTTGTCATTGCAAAGCAGTTTGCTACCTCTGTTGCCCAAATTACTGAGTCTTTTTACAGTGGATATGACATTAGGCACAGTCTACATTGTTTTGGTCAAGTGCAAGAATGTTGCTTACTTGACATGTCAAGAATCTATGTGTGTCCTGTGTGACTACATGAAGAAATGACCAAGAACCACATTAGACGGTTGTTTAGCATTACAAGACCATTTTAACCATGGTCCGTTCAGTAAACATTTGAAATTTCATTATGTAGAAACATGTACGTGCATGGTAAGAGCTAAGGTATTTTACCTATGGGTAATAGTACACAGATACAAATTTGAGTCGGTAGAAGAAGCTAAATGTTTGATGTACCTGAGCTATTTTGACAAGAGAGCTGTGACACTAGACTACAACACTGAACTGACCATTAAATTAAGAGAGAAAAAAAAACAACAAACCAAACCAAAACATAAAAAAAGCATCATGAACATTAACACGGAATTCAACAGTCTGGTTCAATAATTAAACATGAAGAAATGGACAACACAAAAATAAAAAGATGACATGGTTCAATTAGCAAAATGATCTGCTATGGAAACTTCAGGAAAAATGAGATAATTCTGAGGACCTACTTCTACTTTGAAGTTAATGGCAAAAGTCCAGCTGAAATCACTGTGAGCAGAAACAAGCCCTAAACAGGGAAAGGAAGAGCCTGGCAATATTTCAGGAATCCATTAGTTTTAATGATTCATGCAGTGCCAAGTGTTTGGGTGTCTGGGACTGAAAAATAAACAGTTCCTCTTCTGACATATTACTGCTACAGGTATAGCCATTTAGGAAGGATTACAACACATTCATATGCATAGAGTAAGTATTGTGAGTATGCAAATTTTCCTGTTTGGAAAATAGACTGGATAGCCTAGAAATATGCTAAAGCAGAAAACAAATCAAAACATAAAACCAAACCAAACTTGTAGAATAAATTCTCTACTAGAATTTCTCAAGAAAAAGGTCTATTTTTGCTTTTTCCACCCATGCCACATCGCACAGTATTTTACAAAGCTGTAACCTAAAGAATAGAAGGCTACAATTACCAACAATACAAGTTGGTTACAAGAAACCACCATGAACAAGAATTACCTTCAGGTATAATTCTTAGGACATCTGCTGCAGATTACCCTTTTGGTTTGATAGCAACCTCTTAAGAAGGTTGGCGGTATTTCTCCTGGTACCAGCTATGGAAAAAAATCTGATGGTATGATTAAGAAGACTGATAGCATGTTGAGGGGATGAGGGGAAAAGTCCAGGCTCATTGAACTAGTGATTTCAATGGAGCCAGGTGTTTATCCTTTTTATGTGCAGCTATGAGGTATTTACTATATGACACAAATTAATATCCATCAGTCAGAGATAAAACATCTACCAAACAGGTCATTTATGCCATAAGTATGTCTGTTTTCTCAGGAAAATATTATTTAAGCCTTCTTATAAAATATTTAGGTATTCTAAAGAGAGAAAGATCAAAATTATATGGTCAAGGTTATTATTACTAGCATGTTAAAATCTTAATGATAAATCATTTCAGGAAGCTTTCTGTTTAAAAACAATATCGAAGCCTTTACTGACTTAAGTGAAATCTCTCTCTCTCTCTTTGTTGCAGAAATAATTCATATCTACTAAAAATTACACTTCCATTCTTTTCTGATAGCTCACACACCCTGGAGGAAATATTGTGCTCCTGGAACAAGGTGAATAAGACTCCTGCTTGGTCAAAATAAAGGCAGAGTACATGACAGGAAACACATAATATTGGGTTAAATAAATATCTGCTCTGATTTAATGCAGAAATTCTGAGGGAGCATTACAGCAATACTTTTTGTGGCTTGCATTACTCACCCAGGAAATAAACAATTAAATATCTCATTTTATTAGTTTGACTCCTTTTTTTTTTTCCCCCACAATATTGAAATCAGTTGATTGATTGATTGATTGATTGATTTGTCTTGTCCTTTATTACTACATCCTGATTACAAGTTATGCTGACATGCAGTTTAAAGATGGAAATTGAGCCAGACTGGCATTTTCCTAATAATGGATTTAATTGATATCTGCCATTCATTTTAGTTAATCAATAGCAATGTCATTTTCAACAGCCTTTACTTGAATATTTTTATTTTTACTCTTTATCTTTAAAATTAAAGATTTTCTGCAGATTCTCTAATAGATTTTTTCAATTATAGTACACTTTTCTCTTTTAAGGATAGCACAGTACTAGACTCTGGGTGAAATAAGCTATTGTCACAATGACATGGGAGGAGATGAAAAGGTTAGTTTGGCTCCATACATTGTTATACTGCTTTAGCAATTAACACATTGATCTTGGGTGGCATTTTAGTCAGTGAAACTGATATCCTGAGTCTTTTACAGTCAGACCTCAAAATTACTAAATGTTTGGATTGACATATGGGAACACCATAGCTTGCAAATTCTGGATGGTAAAGCAAACTGAAATCAGTGACAGCTCATTTTTAAATGCTACTTTGCAGGACAGTTCAGATGCTGCCAAGTCAAAATTCAGCTACCCATGCACTGTGGCGTCAGAGCTATAAGTGGGAAATGGTGAATCAGCCAACTCAAGATAAGCTATTTCTTTTCATAAATGAGAGTCCAAGAGTACCCAAGGAAGGAATTAATGGGAAATTCTCAATTAACTTTGAGGTAACTTTGTTTTCAAAACTGAAGTTATCAGGTACCTAAAGTTCTTGTTATGGGTGTGGTGAGACTTGCTGTATGGGAGCACCCAGCCAAACTGGTTCAGAGCACAATAGGTGAGAAGTAAGAAGTTGTCATCCAGCTTAGCTTCCTCTCTGCCTTGCCTTGTCTCTGCAGAGATAACCTGAGGGGAGCTGCAAAAACGTCTCAGCCCGGGGTTGTCTCAAGATTGCATCACAATAAGTACCAAAACCAAATGGAGTCTTAAAAAAAATGCCCTGAGTCCTCTCCCACCACTATTACCATGACCGGTAATTACCATGCTGGACATCACAAAATTAGCAACAGAAACTTAGGAGCCATCACACCACCAGAGGTAAATATCCCAGACAGTGTAACACACTCAAGCATAATCCTGCACACCCATTGAATCAGGAAATATAAACAGTAAGGTTTGGGGATAAAAATGGGGAATCTTCCAATGATACAGCTGGCCTGTGGGAGACTCATCCCCCTCGTGTCCAGGTTGCTGTACAAGGTAACTTCCCAGGGATTGAGTGACCTCACCTGAGAGAGAGGGTAAGTGATTAAGAAACATACGGATGGTTTATGGCATGCTATTAAGATTGTAATTAGTGCACTCTTTTAAGCTATTGATATCTAGTGCACTTGTGGTTTGTGTTTTACTTTTTGGGATCACTTGTAGGTTGCAATAGTGTATTCCGTGAATTGCTTTTAAATTGCAATAGCGTGTTCACCATTGTGCACATAGAAGAAATTACTGTACAGGGGAAAATAACTCAAGGTTAGAAGTTATGTTTTGTATTCTAACCTTTTTCCTTAGGACGGAGAGGTTTTTCTTGGAATAGTCTTTTTGTGATCTCCATCTCATGAAAATTAAGAGTCTGGATTTCTAAACTGATGACGAAAGACTGTCGAACTCTTCAATGATAGGAAGCAGAAGTATGATTCTGAAGATTTCCAAGAAGCTAAATTATGTTATGATATATTCTATTGCATTTGGTAAGAGTACCATATCATTGAAAAATTTATTATGACAACAGAATACACTTAATACAACAAAAAAAAAAAAGAAACTGGAACTTGGTTTCACAGAAAAAAATTACTGTTCTTATGTGGAAGAACTGTTATGAAAGACAATTAACCACTAAAGCTGTGATAGTACCTGTGATACTTTTTTCCAAACAACTATTTCTGCAGTTTCTTCTTTCTGTAGAGAACTACTGGTTACATTGGAAGTTGACCCGAGCAGGCTTTCAGATCCATTCAGATACACCTCAAAATAGAACAGGGAGCTTAAAAGAATGTTATAAAATGAAATCCTTGACATAAAAACAATGAAAATTACTACAATACCATTTTGTTTAGTAAATATCTTGTGATTAGAAGTCATTAGTCAGTCTTGTAACATATCTTCATAGCTTAAGCAAAATTGCTTTTTCTTGAAAAAACCTCCATGTATTGATGTTACTACTTGATTTTTCACCACAAGAGTGTTTAGCTCCCACCTACCTCCAACATTCACATCAGTGGACAGCCGAGCAAAGGGGAAAAGCTTCAGGGTTCCTGACATCAGAGAAGTCTTGCTCAGCCTGTTTAATTTGATAACACATCATTTTCAACCATAAAATGATGAAAAGGAGATATTTTGGTATTAGCTAAATGGAAGTACCTAGATGTAATTTTCTGTATGGTATGCAGATTATCACATATTAGAACATTAAATTGGATAAATTCATTTTATAAACACTCTTTTCCCTATTCAGTATCTTTTCCACTGTTAGTCTGAAAAGCAACTTGCATACCAGGAAGAAGCTTGGCTTTTCTTATACTGGTGAATATTTTTAAAACACTATGTACAAGTTAGGACACAATAATTTTATATCAACATTCAGGAAATAGTGCTTCATGATCTATATTTTAGAGGTAAACCTAGGCTGAATCAATGGGTCTGAACTTTTTTTCTTTTCAAACCCATTTGGGGTGTGTTCGAGTTGCATCCATGTATGGGGATATAGATATTATGACATATAATTTGAAGTTTCAATTGCTAAACTGTTTCCAGACTGGAGTTAATTGACAGCAACCAAATTGTTCTCTTTCTTTTGTCACATTCTGTGAATCCTACTTGCTGTTTATTGCTTGAATGTTTTGCAAGCATGAAAATAATAAAACTTAAAATTACTTTGTGTGCTATTTCCTCCTGTATATTCCAGTGAAAATTCTGGATTTTTCTTCTAAAGATTTAAAAAAGTAAAAAAAAAAAAAAAAAAAAGCTGTGGAGAAAATAAAAGGGGGAAAGGAATATAAAAATCATTTTCCTAAATTTTATACTTTTGCTTTCCTTTTTTTTTTCCCAGTAGCAGTTTTTTTCAGGCATGTCCCTTAATTCTAGTTGTTTTCTTAGAAATTTGGCAGTGTTTATATTAAAATTCCCTTCAATTGACTCATCTATAGGCAAAATATGTATTTTCTGAGTGATTTGTAAAAAATGCCCCAGCTCACGAATGTTGAATATAGTCTTTTCTGTTCTGCAAGTATCCTCTCACGCTCAGCTAACAAAGCTGACTATATCAATGAATAGGGTTGTCAACTCCCAAATGTGTTTTTTTTTTTTTCTCAGGACACTAAAGCCTGTTTATGTCTTTGGCTTTGGTAGCTATAAAGTCTGCAGCATTATGTATGTGAGGCTTCAGCAGAATGTTAATGATATTAGGTATTTTAGACTACATCACAGCACAAAAACACAGCACAAGTTTCTGATAAGCTGTGGTTTCACTGCCTGGTTTTAACACACATGTATCAAAACTGAATGTAAATGACAAAGACATAGCCATGCTGTTTGTAATCATATATAAACCATGCACAGCAAATAAATGTCTTTGATTTGATTTGTTGCAAAAAAAGCAAATATGTACACAGATAGGTTAAACTGCAGGGGAAGGGGGGGTAAGGAGAAAGAGATAAAAAGAAAAAAAGAAAACAGTTTTTCAATCTGAAACCTCAACCCCAAGAATTTACATAGGGTTTCAAGTATGATTGCTTGTGGGGATGCTTCTATAAAATGTTAATGCTTTCCCAAAGAATAATAATGTGCTGCTGCCTTTTTAGTGATAGAAATTCTGCATTCCCTAATTTCGTGACATCATCTCAAGCATGAATTGTCATATGTGTTTAAGCTTTCTGTCACGGATGGCAGCTTTCAGTCACACTGTTGAGCAGAACATCTTGGTGAGCGGGTGATACTGGAGGTGAATTCACAGACTTTCCCTTAATTGTTCTTTCCTGTAGTCTGGATTTAGAGACAGCCTTTGCTTTAGCGTTTTTAAATTTAGTATTTTATTTTTCTTTTGTGAGGGCATTGAGTGTTTGAGCATGCTGGAAATAACCTTATAAACAGTAACAGGAGTAATGACAGAGATCCATAGATATGTCAAAACACCACAGCACACTCTTCCAGCTTCATGATCCTGTTAATGTTCAGAGTACAATTGAGAGGAAATAAATATTTATTGGTCAAGGTAGAAACCTATACACATTTTAAGGTATTTAAACAAGAGATTTTAAACAATATGTTAAACATTTCACTGTGAGAAAAATATAAAAAACATTGATTTGTTAATCATATTTCAGCAAAGGTGCTTACAAATTACAAAGCAAAGACAGATTTTTCCCTGTTGAAATTTTATAAGCTATAAATCCTATGGAAAAGAAAAAAAACCCACAACAAAAAACCAACCCAAACCTGATTACCTTGTGATCTGCAGCTATTTTAGGTAGTTGACAGAAATTTATGACATATTACCATGGCAACAATGGACTATCTCAATAGCTGTATTGCTTGTGAAGAGAATAAATTCTCAGAATGCATTATAATGCTTATAATTATTACTCGGACTTCTACATGTTCTCTAGAAATTTAAAGCTGTCTATTTCTTTTTTTCTCCTTCTTTCTTCTTTTTTGTTACAAGAAGGATATTTTTTTCTTGACACTTCTTAAAGGGATTCTACCTGTGATAAGTTTAAACAGTTCTCAATTAGTCCACTAGATGGAGCATCTACCATTTCAAGGAAAAAAAAAAAAAAGAAGAAGCTGATTTTCACAAGTACATGTTAAAGCCACTGAAAGGTTTTGGGGGGGAAGAGGGGCGGGGAGAGCAGGGGGAAGGGCTGCCAACTGCAATCTATTTAAACTTCTGTTTACAAGGCAGTCTTTTGATTCAGCCTCATTTACTGGAATAAAAAATGTTTCACATCTACATAATGTATGATGGAATCTATTTGAGGAATGATTTAATTTTTTTAAAAAAAAAAACAACAAGGAAAGTGGGAGGAGGCAGAAGGAAGAAGAGAAATGCTTTCAAGATTCTCCAGTAAGATTTCAGTGCTTTCCTTACTTCTGTGTGATTTCATATGTTTTGATTTAGATATGTAGCCTGCAGGCTCTTTGGAGGACTGTTTGCATTAATGCAGCCAGAGAGTAATTTCTGTGGAAAAGAAAAAGAAATTATAATGAAGCCTGTGTAGACTAGTGTGGGTGAGAAAAGGGGGAAAAATGAAAGATGCACTTCAGTGAAAGGGAAACAGCAGTGGACATTGTACTGCCATAGGATGGCTGTGAAAATCAAGCAGGAGCTCCAAAGCGTTCTTTCAGTTCAGTGAGCACTGAGAAAGTAAAGCTGAGCAGCTGTGAGTTTGGAGGTAGTAGGTCAGGGCTGATCTGCTCAATCCACAGGCTTGGGCAAGCCAATGATGTGCATCATTTGTGAGCCTCAAATCAATAGCATGTTAAGTAAGAGTTCCCTTACTCCCCCTGCCTTCTTTTTCTTACCCCTGGAGACAAGACATTTACTTTCAGCAGCTAAGTAAGAATGGATTTCCTGGGAGCTGGCTTTTGGCCAGGTTAATTTATGCATACGCAAACTTATGCTTCACCAATTTACTAAAACCCATAATTTAAGCCTGTTCAAACGCGCAGCTGTTTAAATGAGGTTGGAAGCAATTTTGCCACGCGATGCTGATGTCAGTTAAAGCTCAGTATTAGCAAAATGGGAAAGGCATCAGCGGAGTGTGTCTGCTACAGTGATCTGTGTTCCCCAGTGCCTAATGGATCAGGGAGACAGATATGTCTAGCTCATCGGCCTGTAAAGTTAAATTCAGATCTATTACCTATTACTCACACACATGTATATAAGGGGAAGCATTTTAATAGAATGAGAATTAGTTTGGTCCTGGCAAACACCCAGGGTGAGTCTGAATGGAGACTTTCAGAAAAAAACAGGATACAAAACTGCCAAGTGTGAAAATGGTTACAAACGATAGTTTATGTGAAGGGAGGGGGAAGTGCTCAGAAATCTAGACACACCAGTAAGACAACTTGGGTAAAGAATGCATTTCCCAGGGTATGGTACTATAAATAGAAAATGCAATAATGTATAAAAGCTGTGGGTGAAGATCTGCATCAGTTCTGGATACTAATTCTCAGCTTCATGAGCTGATGAAAATGGAAATTTATGTTAGATAAAACAAAATGCTCAGAAATAATTGTAAACTGTTCTGCATTATGAAGATAAATGGATATTCTTGGTTTCTAATTAAAAAAGCAAAGGCATGTTCATGTGCAAATGGGCCTACCTCTCTCTGAACCGCACAAGAAGATCTCTTTCTTTCTTGGTTGTAGCTATGATACGTTTTTGATTATCATTCTGCATGTTTTAAATATGAAGAGACAGATGCAAAGCTACAGGATTTATTTCTTTAAAATATATAGAAACTTACAATCAGAGAATCAGAGTATCATAGAATAGCTTGGGTTAGAAAACACCTTTAAAGGTCATCTAGCCCACCCCCCCTGCAATGAGCATTGGCATCTTCCACTAGGTTGGATTGCTCAGAGCCCCATCCAACCTGACCTGGAATGTTTCCAGGGATGGGGCATCTACCACCTCTCTAGGGAACCTGTTCCAGAGTCTCACCACCCTCATTGGAAAAAATTTCTTCCTTATAGTTAGTCTGAATCTCCCCTCTTTTAGTTTAAAGCCATTACTCCTTGTCCTAATGCAACAGGCCGTGGTAAAAGTTTGTCCCCATCTTTTTTATAAGCTCCATTTAAGTACTGAAAGGCCTCAATAAGGTCTTCCCAGAGCCTTCTCTTCTCCAGGCTGAACAACCCCAATTCTCTCAGCCTGTCTTCATAAGAGAGTTGCTCCGGCCTTCAGAGCATCTGTGTGGTCTCCTCTGGACTTGGTCCAACAGGTCCATACCTTACTTACACTGGGGATGCCAGAGCTGGACATGGTATTCCAGGTGGCATCTCATCAGAGTGGAGAATTTTTAAGGCTTAGTTGCTATCTTTTATGATCTTAAAATAAGTTAAGATGAGAAAAAGAGAGAAAGTTAGAGGAATGTTCTTTCTCCACAGGTCCTGCTGAAGCAGCATTTTTCAGTTCCTGCCTTACAGTATAGCACTCCTATTTATGCAATTTTTGGAGTATTTAAGCATGGCTTATCTGAGCAATCTTTTTGAAATCCCTCTGTTCTCCAACTTTCTTTGGGGTGATATGAAAAATGGAGTAAAAATTTCTAAAAATTTCTTCTTCTGATTTTCTTTGGTTTATATTTTGGGATTTTTTTTCAGCTGTTCAGATTTTGTTGAATTTTGATAAGACTTAATGGGGGTATTTTCACTACCTTCATCTGCAGCTGGGTTGAGACACCTTGAATGTAACATGCTGCTATACTAATTCAATGACAGGTAGTTTAAAAAGATGGGTAGATGAGAACAAAATTAGTTACTTTATAGATACACAGGATCTGATTTAACTGAGAAGAATGTAGCAATTTCTGGACTTTTTAAACATGGGTTATTGACTCCCTTGCTCATAATTGCTTCTTTGGAGCTATTATGCTATCATGTAAATACATATTTAAAAGCATTTCAGAAATGAGATTATTGGCCTAGTAGACCATGACTATTCCAAAGGATTTACAGCACATACTGCAGTAAAGCTGACAAAAGTCATGTATAAGGTATTATAAGCCACTCTGAATGTCTTAGCTGTTTAGCTTCTTCTCTACAGCAAAAGACAGTGAAAGGACTGTGACTTGGCATGAAATCATGTTTGTATGAATCATACAAACAGTTTTGTAATTGTTAAACTGTGTCATTCCCACAAATTCACACAGTAGCTGACTCTGAAAGCTACTTCCAATCAGAAAACCTAAAGTGAGTGGAAGTAATACAGCAGCAGCAAGCTCAAGAGCGTTCTCATCTCTCATGTAGTTACTCTTCAGGAAAATATTTTGAAATGTAAGAACAAATACAGTTTGGCAAACAGGAAGAGTACTAAGAGGACAAGCTTATCTGCAGAGGAGAGGGCTGAGTTGACAGTTAAGGCATTTTACTGGGATTCTAGATCAACAATAAAATTTTGAGTGTGTCATAGCCATATTATCATTCAAATAGCATAACAACACTGGTGATTTTACACTTGAATTTAAGGGATTTTCTTCAATGGAAATTATACTTAGACATAGCAAAATAGTATACAATATTGTTCCTGACCCAGCTCACCCAACGAGAATGGAAGATTTGAGTCTGCTGCTGTGTATTTTATTTTAGCCAATATTTTTAATTTTTTTTTGGTCTAATCCTAATTATAAATATGTTAAAATCCATCATGTTTACAACAACACTGGACATAAAGTGGTGGAAAAGCAACTCTTCAAATACTACCTGCTAAAACAGGTGGTTCAGACTTGCTGAAAGTTTGCTTACTGCTATGTGCTGCATGCTTGGATGATCTCTTATACTCCAAGTTATACACAACAGCACAATATGCTAATGAGCACAAGGCAGACTGGCAGATGTAGGCAGTGACCCTTCACTAAAATTGGTTAGCCAGTTTGGCTGCCCTTCTTTAATTATGACAGTGTTTACTATGAAGACAGTATTAGATAAAACTAAATTTCTTACATTTTGGGGTAACTGCAAATAATGATTCTTTAGGCTAACCAGAATTTTTTTGTGATTTCTACTAACAACAGTTTTCTTATAAAACCTGGAAAGAATTTAATTTCAATTCTTCTAATAACAAGCAAACTCAACTCTCTGATTCTTATATAGTTTAATTTCAGTCACCAAACTTGGTAAAGAAGGTACCTTCTCTAAATTCCTCTTACAAGCTGTCCAAAAAACAACTAAATACCACTAAATAATGCTCTGGTCTAAAAGAGCCTTGCTTGCTTGTTTGCTTTGCTGGCATAACAGTGTGAGAGACAAATATTTCCTAATGTTTCTGGTTTAATGTGTCAGGGTGGGTTTCCATCCTTTTTTAAGTTAGAGAAAGCCCAGGGTGAATGAAGCTAATGAATGAAATAACTATGACTGTTTCTCTCCATCCTTGTACAGTAAAAGTGCAATGGCAAAGCAATTGCAGAAAATGTATGTTCAGGAGTAAAAAACCTCCAAAACCAAAATCCCCAAAACATCAAATGTAATATTCCTGTATACATTGCTCTGAATACTGTACAGCAACAAAGGATGAGTAATGAGCCCAGGAGATGCTTCAGTACTGCTACATCCGTGAGATGAGGAGGATTGGGATGCAGAACAGGTATGATGTTTCACCATGGAAGATTTTTCATCTCAGCAACACAGTGACCTTTGTAATATGTTATGAGGACTCTCTTCCTACATTCTCTGGGAATTACTCCTCTATATAGTTCCTTTAAAACCCAGATTAATTAACTTTCCAAGCCTGGTGTGTGTCCTATAGTTCTTATCATTATATATTCTTAGACTTAAAATATTTTTTACTGCTGCCAACTTCTTCTTTAATATCTCACTTTGAATATTTTAACTATTTAAATCCTTTTCATTACAGGTTTATGAAAAACAGCTTTAAAAATCACCTTCAGAGACAATCTACATTCAGCTATCCTGCTACAGGGCAAGGAGGTAGACTACAAGATATTCGAGAACTCATTTTTATTTCATGATTAAGAGATTTTATCAAAAAATGAGGTCATTGTCTAGTAACATTTGAATTATTCAAAAATAAATTATCCACAAAGTTGCAGAAATTCAAAATTAATTTCCATTGCATTAAATGTGGAAATTTACTGAGGTGGAATAACTTTTATTGCAAGAGTTGAAATAATACATTTTGAAATTTCTCCCCAAATGACATTTTTATGTCGCAGTGCTATTTTTAGTTTCAAAATTAATTTAAGAAATGACATTTAAGTTTAAAATGGATATTATTTATAACAAAATATAAATGTTTCTTTCTTTTCAACTTTGAATTGAATCCCAATTGAATCCCACTTTTCCTTCAATTCTCATAATTAAGATATCATAATATTTCTCAAAATCATCTGTTTCCTGTGCTAAATTGTGAATTTTGACAAAAAAACCCCCCAGTTTTGTTTCCCCCATCTTCCCTAGGAAATCTGGTTATTAAAAAAAAGGTAATGGATATAGTGATTAGTGACTGTGCAGTTCTTACTAATTCTTCATTTAATATTCCATCCTTTTGACCCAGAAATGAGAGATCACAGCACAGCATATAGTCCAATAGCAGGACCCACCATGTATATATGCCATATGTCTATAAAGTAATTAATGGGAAAAATCTCTCATTTGAGCTACAAAAACGGTCAGTAATAGCATTACATTTTATGCCTGGAAAAAAGTCCCATTTATTCTAGGGGAAATTCTAGGGGAAGGGA
>JAHREE010000509.1:889479-933172 GCA_033628505.1 Tringa tobata
AAAGGAAAGGAAAGGAAAGGAAAAGCACCAAAGAAAACCAACATGCACAAAAACCCCTACCCAAGCAAACCATGAGAAATACAGGAGGAGCAAACAAGATGTTGCATGGTTTCCATGCATTTGATCCTCATTTTCGTGTCTAACAGGAGTCCAGTCTAAAGCTTTTCCTTTAGCTGAAGTAGTCACAATTTCTTCTGGGTTATATGACATCAAATAAAGGTTGTGTTCATACTGCAACTTTTCTCTCAAGAATAGCTCAACTGGGAGCATATTCTTTATTTGGCTGTCATCTTTCAAAAAAAACTACAGAAACTTAATATCTTTTCAAAGACTAGGAGTTTGCCAAATTTGACTGAGAATTTGATTGATATTGCCCAGTTGTGCAGCATTTCTTTGAGGTACAGGGTCAGACAACTAACTAGGCAAACACACAGCAGTGTGTGTTTATACGGCACTTATAGGAAAATGTGTTAAAAAGAATCAAATTGAAAGGCTGGTGAGATAAGAAAAGGGTGAGCTTTGGCAAACTGTGGCGAAAAAATCTTGATAGACTTCTTCAGTACTGGAAGCTGACAAGTCCAGGGGACCAATTCTAACCAGTTTGTAACGGTAGAAGTTATGAGCTCCAGTACACAGCGAGGAAGTCCTACCTTCACATAAAACTACTGTCAGGGACAAGAGAAAATACTACTTTGCCTTTGCAGTATAAAACAGGATATATCTACTTGTGTAAATACAGCATTTCTTACATCCAAAATGGGAGCAGGAACAGTGTGAGAATTTCTGTTACGTGATAGTTGCTAGGTAATCAAACAGCTCATACTATACATGCTTCCATCAATAGAATAAGAGCCAAGTTTATTATGAAACTAGAATAAACCTGCTCATTTCTGACCAGTGTTACTTTGGCTTTTTGCAAATAAAGGTTTCTTTTAATTTAGTTTTAAAAGGGGTTTGTTACTGTTGTTGATTGACTAGACTGAGAAGAATTTTCACAAGTAATTGAAAAGCCAATCAGCCACTCAGCTGGTGTGAATGAAGTGTTCAGTTGAGAATATTGTCCCACTACTTCTTAATTTATTCATAGCAACTGCTAAAACAAAAATGAAAATGCTCTGAAAGTTAGGTGAATAATCACCTGGATGTAGTCTGAACAAAGTGACTGAACTGAGGTGTTTCAGAACATTTCCACAGTCAGCAATTTGCATATTTGTTTTGCTATATTGCTTAATGATTAACTTATTTATAGAAATCAGAACTGGCTTACAAATGATTTAGTGATAAAAAAAGTCCTAAACTATTCACATAGTGAAAATTCCAGAAAACATCGCTATTTTTTTCCTGGGAGAAAAAGATATTTTACAACTATCAGATTTTTTCTTTTTTTTTAAAGTTCACCCACAACGAGTTCAATTTCCGTTTGAAGTCTTGCTTCAGTTTGCACCGTAACGTAGTATTTAATTTTATAGCATTGAGAATGAGTCAGACTGCCTTTTCCATTTATCTGTCAACATCTGTGAAGCTAAACTGTTTGCCCATGCTTCTGTTGTGTAATAAGGCACACACCTCCAGAAGGCAAATTACCCCTAAGGTTGTCATCTAAGAGGGGCTGCCCCGGGCACGAGCATCTCTCTCCATTGATACTGAATAAGCCTGGATGACTAGCTTAGTCCACAGATTTTTAAGGCAGCTAAAGCTGCTGAGTGGAATCTCATCTCTAGAGTCTATATTTGGCATGTACATAAAGCAAAAGATGGATATGAGGAGAGAAATATCTACACCCTACAACCTCCATGTATGATTAGGTTAATGAAAATTCTCCGGAGACTCCATCTGAGGGGGAATTTATTTGTCTGATCCAAATCTCACAGACAGTAGCTGTAAGATTCTTAGTGCCTTCAGCAGAATTTGTGTTATGCCACAGCTTAAAATGTTTTTTCTTTTGTTTATTTGTATGAAAATGTTTACACCAAACTGTAAAGCAAACAAATAAAAAAGGCATTACAGGTAGGATTTATCTTACCTAAGTTTAGACATCAAACAATTAGTTATCTTAGGCTAAGATAATCATCCTAGGCTCTTTTTGTAGCTTAGTGAAGATAAATAGACACCTGCAAAGGGCAATCCATCTCACTAAGTTTAGACAGTCATCTTGAGCCAAGAAGAATCTCTCCTGGATGCATCTATCTTTCTCCGCTGAATAAAATGGGAGCAGGCAGTGATTAGTTCAGAATTTGACAATTCACTGTTAAGAATCTAAGCCAGGCAAATTGAATCCCAACACAGACTGGGTAATGTTCTAACTCTTTCCTTTAACACTTTAATTACCAGACATTCATTAAAATGACCAAGTCTAGAAAGAGAGCGACATTAGTAAACTAAAGGATCATATTTCATAAGCTTCACAGGAAAAGCAAAAAGAAGATGCGTTCTATAAAAGGGGATTTCAGGAAAGTTTTCTCTCCCTAAACCCCTGAAGATTGATGTTTCTCATAGATAGGACAGTTTCCCACAAAACAGGCTCCTTTCCTTGAGGTCTGTATAGCACAGATGGCTCATCAGTATTGTGTTGAACAGCATCTTAGGCTGTATTTAATCAAAAGCTTTAATAAAAAACAAAACCCTAACGCACCAACACAACCTTGTATAAATACAAAGCATGTATGTGAATCCAACATTTAGGATTACACTATTGTTGTATTTTGTTAACCCAAAATATATTCTTCATAATTTACAAAATTCAGAGTTATAAGCCTGGATGTCAGTCGGTCATTATACTCATACCATATCGGCCTTTCCACAAGCTCATTAACTCTGTTGTAAAAAACACCAATGAGAAGACAAAAACTGTTTTGCTAGGTAGAATATAACATTTTTAGTTTATAAGAAAAAGAGGTTTTTCCTCATTGCATTTTAATGTACATGTTTTAATTGTTGAAAATTAGGAATTCTTTTCTTGTTCTGCACCTAAACAAGTGTTTTGAATCAACTGAGGGCTGCTGCTGCTCATCAATTCATCAAGTGAATACCCTTGCTCACCCTTACTCACTTGCAGCTGGACTGCAAGGTTGTCAAGTAGGTAAACAATAAAATCCCTGCAGGAGGGATGAATAACTATTCCACTTCAAAGCATGAATATAGTGACACTCACTGTGACCTAATGTGTGACTTCATTATCAATTACTTAATGTCTACTACAAATAAGCAGAAGTATAGTTAAGTTAGATTTGAATGTATCTGGCATGTCTTCAGAAAGAGTCCAAGTTTTCTTATTGTTTCTCAACCCTGGGTGTTGCTTCTTGATGATAAGGCTAGGAACTGCTTTTCCATTGTTTTCGTATTTGTTCCTCCATCCCTAGTCAGTCTTTGTAAGGTCTTAGGTGCCACAAAGAGCTAATTTTTTCAGTTGAAGTCTTTACCACATTCATCCCAGACAGCTCTTTTCATTCCCCATGTTTACTTTTATTTAGTTTTCATTCCTCATGCTTGCTGGGATTTTCAGGATTGCTTCTACTTTATGGTGATATTAAAATGCTACCTCATTTGGCCACGTGGTTCTTGGTGCACTTCAATACTGTATGAGTAACAGTGCCTCTGGCTGATTAAGCCAAGTGCTTTTGTAACCTCCAATGTGATACAAAACTTTAAGGAATTTTCATTAGCATAGACATCAAAAAAAAAAAGCTCATTACTTTTTTTATAACAACATGTCTTTTGAACTAGGAGATCACAGGGTTCCTTCTGAGTCTTATCTTCAACTTTTCTTATGAATTTGATAAGCAAACTGATATATTTTGTTGCTTTCTTCTCTGTGTTCTCTAATTTGTCTCAAAGTGTCTTTAACTCAGCTGCTAAAGTATTCATTTGGAGGTCTCACAAGACTTCTTAATATTCTTGGAGGTTTTCCTGTTCCAGTGGAGTGCAAAAGCTACTTCAAATTCTGACAAATTCTGTTCATTTTCATTCATCTCAAATCAAAGTTAACTTCTGATAATCTGGATAATTTGTTAAACTCTATTAGAAATCCTGGTCCTTTTCCACCAAGTGCTGCCTACACACTTATTCCTTTTTGGTTTTGATTTCTCCTCCAAATACTTTGCTTTTGATGAGCTTGATAATTTTATATAGTTTCTCCAAGTTATTAAAATCATGTTGAATTTTCCCAAAGAGTCCCTTCACTTTCTAGAAACCGCCATAGATTTTTTTTTAACTACACCCTAATCAGCCATCTAAGTCATTAAAAAAAATACTGAGCATGACAAGAACAAAATCCCAAGGCACAGCAATTACAGGAGCTGAACACTGACATCAAGTCACTGCTATATACCCTTTAAATATGTTTTTTAACTAGTAATGCCCATATTGATTGGTTTATTCAGATTTTATTCATTATTTTTCTAATGATATAGAAGGCTATACCAAAATCATTACTAATGCAATGACAGGCTAAAGTTAATTTATCCACTTGTTCTCATGAAGTAAGAAAGTAGGTCTGTTAAAAAAAAAAAAAGAAAGAAAGAAAAAGAAAAAAAAAGGAAAGGAAATAACCCTCTAAATTGATTTGAGGTAGGTTGCTCTTGAGAAATCCATCTGGGCTGTTTCTTTCTGCGTCACCATTTTCTAATGGAAAAATTAATCTCATGAATGTTATGAAGAAGCATGCAGGATATTTAAGGCTTCTTTCTGACTTAATAACATCTGCACAAATTAAAATTTTCTGGGTTTGACCAATAATGAACTACTTTAGTATGATCCAGGATGCTGACATAGACCAAACAATGAGATGCATATTCAGTTATTCAGTCTTCAACTTCCTTTAAGACTCGATATAAAACCAGAATCGTCACTCTTACGTTCATAGCAATAGAACAACTCCTACAAATTCAACATCAAACAAACAAATTCAAACTAACAAATTCAACATCATTAAGAAGCTCATGGGTTTCCAGGTGCACATATTGAGTCCTAATTAAATGTTTTTTACTAGACTAATGGAGCTTCATCCAATTTGCCACTGTCTTTTCTGGTTACTCTTGGCATGTACAATTTAAAAGAGAAAACATTCTGCTACTTTTTGACTACAGTGTAGGATGTGTTCAGGAACTTGGCCATTTGGTAAGATGTCCAGTTTGCAGATTTGTCAAACACCTCATTAAGTATATGGTGTCCTACAAGGACAGCCATGCAGTAGCCCAATTTCTTAATATGTTCAAGGCATGACAATTCACCTCATTTACTGTTTTCCTTCTGTTTAGCTACTAGTAGAAACTTTTATATCTAACCTTTACTTTGGTAATTGAAGGGGTCCAGATCTGTTTAATATTTGTCCTGAAACTCCTTCTATCAGATTTCAAATTAAATATAATTTAGAATTCATTAGAATAAAGGCTATTTTCCTTCACAGATATGTAAATGCATTTTTGTTAACTGGGAATCATCTATCTAGGAAAGTATTCTTTGTTTCAATGAAGTGAAACTCTAGCCTCCCTGGTGATTACTTGGCCTTTTTCTCAGTTCAGAATGTGTATTTCACATCCTAGATCTTTTGTTACATATCAACCAATAGAGGTTACAAACACCTTTATGTGTACACTTCTTTGCATATAGTTTAGTAGATCTTAGACTGATAGTGACTAAGTGTGAATACAATCAACCACTATAGAGAGAACATTAATAACTTCTGACTCAGTTTTTTCTATATCTCTTTTCTCCACTTTTCCGCCTCTTTTCATACTGTTCTTTCACTTATTTTCACTAACCAGGACATGAAAATCTTTTCTCCGTAGTATTTACTCATTTCTTTCTCAATGGTGTTTTAACATACAAGGAGAAATCAGTTCACATAGCCAATAAGGCTGCATAGCTAGCTGACCATCTCTTTGGGAGCCTCATAAGCATTCCTCATTCACTATGTCTTCATAGGAAAAGCCAGGCTGGCATTAGGCATCTAATCCTTAAGTATATATACACATTTCATTCTGTGTAACCTCTGAATCAGTGAAATTGTAATGTGCAAAAAGTAAAATATTTCATTCATGTCATTAATTTGAAGATGAAACAGAACTCTATGATTTGGTGAGGTTTTATTTGGTTTGATTTGGTTTGTTTACTTCCAGAAAGCTCCATAAGTAATTGAAAGCTGGTTGACTAGAAAGCTAAGGAGTCAGATTGGTTTAGACACTTGCATTTCAGTTCACTGTTTTGTGGAATTGCTGAATGCAAAACAAATGCCATTTATGCTTGTTCTTTCTCCTCACATTCAGTTCCCATCTCCTGCCAACCCAAGTGTATTTGTTCCTGCTGCTGCTGTTCCTTCCCTCCCCCTGATAGTTGGTGTGCCCCTAGATGACGTTACAACACAGATGTCAACAACTGGCCACTCTTCTTCCCATTAGAAAGTGCTATGCAGCAGATGGTTGAAATGGCCCAGCATACATTTACTGGAAAGCGGTAAAGAAGAGCTGCCAGATTGTGACTTTTTGGCTTTATACCGTGATACGGGTAAGAGACTGGTAAAACAGGGATTACACAGAAAATAATTTAATTTTTTAATGATGATTTGCCACTCTTTCATCACTTTTTCCTTTATCAAGACTCCATTGGCAGCTTCCCATGTCACAGATTATTCCCCAACAGCTCTAGCTTTCTGATCAGTTCTATATTTCCTAAGAAACAGAAGGTACACTTAGTATCTTTACTTTCGTACAAGACTTCTATGCTGTCCCTTAAATAAAAAGATGGATATACTATTACTTCTAAATTGAGTGACTTTTAAAAATGCAGAAACTTAAGAATCATGGAATAATTTAGGTTTGAAGTAACCTCAGGACATCTGGAATCCATTTTCCTGCCCCAAGCTGGCAATTGTGGGTCAGACCAGATTGCTCAGGGCTTTATCCTCTTTGGTCTTCAACACCTTAAAGGAGAGAGACTGCACCTCTCTGGGTAACTGGCACCACTAATGGACTGTCTGCATGATGAAAAATCTCTCCCCTATATCCAGTCTAAAACTCTTTTTTTTTTTTCAATTTATACTCATTGTCACGTGTCCCCCTACCATGCACAGCTGTGTAAAGACTGGCTCCATCTTCTAAATTGCCCTCCTATAGGCACTGGTGGATTCCTGTCAGATTCACCTCAAAGCCATATTGTGTTTTTTTTTTTTTCCAGGCTGAACCCAGCTTCTCAGTCTCTTTTCAAAGATTGTAATATTTGGCATATGAGCAGGAATGGCTAAAACAACATTCTAGATGAGGTCTAACAAGTGCTGAGCAGAGAAGGACAACTTATTCCTCAGCCTGCTGACTGTGTACCTGCTGATACAGCCCTGGAAGCCATTGGATACCTGTTCTGCCAGAGCAACTCAGTTTTTTGCCCACCAGCACCCCCAGGACCTTTCCTGCAGAGCTGCTCCCCAGGCAGGCAGTCCCTAGCCGGTATCCTTGCTTCCTGCCCATGTTCAGGATTTGACACGTGTCCTTGCTGAGTTTTGGGACATTCTTGTTGTCTCCAGCCTGTCTAGGGACATCTGAATGGCAGCCCTGACTTCAAGTTTACTAACCAGTGCCCCTAAAGAGATGGTTACAAAAAAAACCCCTGTACATTTAAGAGAGGTGAAAAAAATTCTTATTTTCAAGTTGAGTGGTTGCCACTGCTTGATTTTCGTTATTTGAAAAGTTTAGCTGTTTTCACCAAAGAAAAGAGCTTTTATGAGAATGATATTTAAATCTTTCCAGTTAAAGAAGAAAGAGAGAATTTGTTTGTTTGGTTTTTTTTCCCTTTCAAATGGTGAATGTCTCCATTAGTCATTTTCTTTCAAAGTTACAGATTGTAAGACTGATCTTAGTGCCTTGACTTTCATTTAATTTCATTAGCTCTGCGTAGACCAATTTACCAGCTTGCATCTTCTTATGATCAAATACTTAATAACTAAGTACTAACTAACTAATAACTGGAATTCTTCAGTCAGTTTAATCTCAGACACTTTCATTACACCTTCATCTGAGAAAATTCCTCTTCTCAAGCTCTGGAACTGCTCTGCAGTGTGAACTGATGCGTGGTAAATGGGATGATGGAGAGATTTACTTTGAAAGCATACCGTTCATAGTTTGGTGGGGTTTTGTTTTTGGTTGGGTTTTGTTTGTTTGTTTGTTTGTTTTTTTGGTTTGGTTTGGTTTGGGTTTTTTTGTTTTTTAAATCCATGTCCTCCTCCAACTGAGGGAAGTAGGGAGAAAAACCTTATTTCTGTTTGGTATCATTTTTGCTATGTGAGTGTTCCTCTCACCATATACTGCTGGATTTTCCTTCTCTCAGGAGTTCAGGGATTCCTGAAACTGAGGAGAAAATCTTGAGTCTGCTCATGTCAGTAACAAATTTGCCCTTCAGCTTCGCTAAAGACAAGATTTCACTGAGCGTGAGGAAACCTTTAACTCAGCTCCTAAGCCACATCATCTTCTTTACTTATCTTGAGTGCATCTATATTTTTTCTTTACCTACGGTAGGTGCACTTCTGGAGTTAATCTTTTAGTAGTCCTTGCAGGCTGCGTTTTGGTTCACTGAGCTATTCTTGCTGTGTGTGTAAACTGGTTTCCATCTTGAATGGAAGCTAGTCTAGAAGACACCTGGAATGACAACATCTAACAAGCTGCTTGTGGCCGTTCAGTCTGCAGGAACAGACTGCAGGTAATCTGAACTAAAAATGCCCAGAAATGTAGTGTGGGTGTCTGAAATAACTATTTCACCCTGAGGATATTGAGCTACACTATTTGTTAATATAGACATAATTATTTCTGATTAAAGTATGGTACTGTTTAATGTCAATGGTCAAAACTCACAGGTATGATTAATACTGTTAAGCTACATCAATCATTTGATTTAGCTAGGAAAAGCTAGAGGTTTTAATGCCACCCATTACTAGTGTATCTAAATACCTCCCATGTGGAATAAAATTCAAACAACAAATTCTCTTGTGGCTTGTTTTTGTTCATATATACTTATATATATATACTCACTTATAAATGAATGCCCACTCAATTAAGATTTTTTTTTCTTTGCCTGCAGATGGAAACACAGGCAGGAGAATGGATTTTTTTATTTCTACTTGTATTTCTTAGCACTTTTCCCCGAAATCTGTTCCATGATTGACAAACTGAGTAAGGGATCTGAGAATTTTATTATTTTCTAGTGCAGACCAGAAAACAATTTTTCAGTTTCATAAAAGAAAAAGGAAAATGTGCAGTTTCAGAATAATTTGTTATTTTTCTGATGTAGAATCAAAATGGCACTTTTGGAGAACGTGTTTGTGAGAAGGCTGTGATAGATACTATCTCAGCCTACCCAATGCCCAGGCAATAACCCACTGGCGAGAACATTTAACTTTGGTGTGGGAGTAACTGATCTGCTTGTTTATGACAGATTAGGCTCCCACAGACTCCGTCCCACATATCAGGCAAGCTTCTTGCTCACCAAATTATAGCAGTAGACTCTATTAAAATGTCAGATTCTTCTCCACTGTGTATTCTGTTCTATATAAACAGCTAAACGGAAGACTAGTTCCTCAGTATGGTGATTATGGGTGATCTATAAGAGGAGGAACCATATTCCAATATCTGTTATATCTGATTCAAAGGGGAGACTAGGTTTTAACCTTTCTATGCCTCTTGAGTACCTTGTGAGTTTTATTCCCCTGAAAATGTTGCAGCCTGAAACAATGCCTTGAAACATTTCAATGCAACTGCTCTTACTTTATTATCTTTTTATTAGAGGGGAGGAAAATGTTGATTTCTGTAAAGCTACCTCTCCCCTTTGGTGGGCCACTATGATACCTGTCTCATCCCATTGCCTGCCAAAATGGAATCCGTAGCCATTATTCCTGCATTATTTTGTAATGTTTCAGCCATGCTAAGCCTATGTGTGTGACCATGACAGTGGCATTCTCTTCAGAAGCTAAAGCAGGTCTGAGCTAATAAGAGAAGCTGGGTGCTTTATGAAAATTAGCAAGGAATTATTTTAAACGTCGTTAACTCGTCTACCGCAACAAATTTTATGTCCTGGAATGTATATTAATACATGGAAATATGATTAAGAGTTTGAGACTATGACTGGATGCAGATACGTGTCTTTAACAGAACTTTACTGAATGTGGTACTTGTGAGTATGATTTTTTCTTTAATGTTTATAGTCAACATCATTCTGTATGTTAGCAAAGGGACATTCTGATCCAAAATACACGTAAGTAGGAGAGGATTTAAGAAGGTCTATTAAAACAGACAAAAGGTCTTTAAAAGCAAAACATCAATATTTGAAAATAAAAGATTGCAAATCAATCAAAATGTATTTCTACAAAGTATTGTATTAACACTAATCAGAGAACAAAGAGACATGGAAATATCTTACAAATGCATAAACACACACTGCCAAATAATTTCATGCCTAGTACATAACGGGATGGTTGAGTGCACTGAGAATATGTAGAACACACAGAATGAAGACAAATTACATAGTCTTGCAATCGTAATTTCTAGTTTCAGCACACTAGTAACCAGCAGGAGAAAATTAAAAATTAACAACTAGTAATGGTTAAGGAAACAAAACTAAAATTAAAGCATACAGACACTCAATATAATTCTTTCCAAATTACCCAGTATAAAACATGTTGCTTGAAATGACCTTGAGACAACCAGCTGAGGTGTGCTTCAAATATACAATAAAAACTACGATACAAGCTATACATTAAAAAAAAATAGTGATAAATTACCACTAGCATAAGTTCAAAGAAGCATAAGAGAAGGCAGATTCTGAAGTCAGTTAAATGGCAAAGGAAAAGAAGATGAAAAAATCACCATTCAAAAGGAGCTAACTGGTGTGTTGTTCAGATGCTTTTGTCTGCTGACAACCACAAAGGTCCATTTTCCATCTATTTTCACGTTGGCTTTATAAAAGTCTGAAAAACAAGCAGTCCACTTGTGCTTTCTTTCTCAGGCAATAGCTTCTGTCCACAGAATTCAAAGTGGACCAAAAGGCTAAAGCTGCAAAGCAATGATCCCTTTTATATGATACGTCTTGGCTAGCACAGAAGGCTATTTTCAGGAAAGACTAAGGTTCTGGACATATTATAGAACTACAATCTAGGATGTCTGTGATACTGATTCGTATTTATATTATAAGTGTCTCTCAATTGTGCAATTTAGTTCCCAGCTATAATGAGGACTGCAAAATGTCAATTATTTCCTCTTTTTAAAAAAATACAGCAATCAAAACATCAGGGTGAGGTCTCAGTTCTTCAAAACACAAAGGACTTGCAGTAATTTCTTTAATATTTATTTCATGTAGGGAACAACACACTGTCTTTCTACTTCAGAACCCAAAATATTTAGATTCATCCTAAGAATTTTTTCCACTGACATGTTTTCTAAAAGAGAAAATGCCTCTTTATGAAAGAAATGTCCATGGGAAAATTTCAGAGATGCAAAAATCATCATCATCATCGTTACCATCACTTTTATGCCCATCTCGGAAAAAATACACTGACATCTTCTTGGCTGCCTTCCTGGAATGGTCTTGTCACTTTCACTCTCTGCTTGTGGCGAGAAAGCAAAGCAAACATAAGCCCCCCCTCCCGAGGCAGGGAGCCACACAATCACAACCCACTTTGAGAAAAGGAAGCTGGAGGGAAGCCCTGTGCTGGCAGTCGGGCCAGTGGCTTGGCAAGGAGGTGGTGAGCCCGTGTGTCTGTCCTGCCGCCAACTGCCTTGGGGGTCCTGCTCCCGCACACTCTCCCTCACTGAGACTAAAGAGGCACTCACTATAGTCTTCCACAATCATCCTTGTCAAACCAGTAATTAATTTGGCTTTGCTCAGGAGTAAATCTGTTTTGGAAATCACAGCTTCTGAGAAGAGGCTAGATTTTTTTTCCCCTTTTTTTCCCTTCTCTGATTTTAATCTTTGATCTGGATAAGGGATATAGTTATTTTCTCTTTTTTCTTTTTTTTTCCTCCCTCTTCCTAATGTATCAGTACCTAAAATGTCAAAATTTTTTCTAATAATCTACTTTTATATTGTTTTGGAAACTTCTTATTTGTGTGGGTTGTGCATATATACACAATGTTAACATATTAAAATATTTTTATGTATATAAAATACATATATTGCATGCATATATATTATATATATATATATAAAATATATATATATACAAATATATATATATTTATTTATAGAAAATAAACTTGTACACTGATGAAGGATGTTATATCCATACACTATATCATGCAGTATCTACAAAAAACTTCTGGTGTAATGCTTGGTTCATCACAGTTAGTATAACATTTGTTATTGGTCTGATTGAAGGCAAGACTGAAGAATTTTATATTAGATCTAAAGAAATAATACTTTAGTTTAATAAGCGAAGGTAAAATTTACGGAAAGAGGACTGGTTTAGGTTGGACAGAAACAGAATACCTCACACCTTACCTGACAAAATTCAAAATATAAGATGAGAGACTTTCCTTAAAAAATTGACAAACCCCCAATATTATGAGTCTTGTTCCACAGCTTCAGTATTTCTTCCAGTATTAGTATTAAGAGTCATACCATTAAAAGTAAAAAAGCAAAAGACACACTTCACAATACAAAATTAAATGTTTAAGCATTCCAAACATGAAACACTTATTTAGAATAGGAGAAAATGGAACATTTTCAGATAAAAGCTTTTGCTGAGTGTGGCATAATTTCTTCCAAACTCCCAGTGATAAAATTCAGATTGACTGGAGAGGAAAGTTAGATTCAAACACTGTCCTTTTGAAGGCATGTTCATATTTAGCTGTTTACTGTACTAAATATCTCTGCTCTACAGAGAAATAGGAAATTATTATAATTATTTTTAGTTCCATCTTTTGTATTGTTGATTTGGGCTTTTTATGTGGGCAGTTCATTTTGATTAGGAGTAATCTTATTCACATACATTATATGAGTAATTTCAGCTTATATTTAGCTTGATAAGCTGGAAGTGCTTCCATATTTTACATGAAGTGTTAACATCTGTTGATACTGTCCCTTTGTTATCTATAGCTCAGCAGTGGTAAGAATCATTTATCATCATCAAAGTAATAAAAAATATATTTATTCTTACTAAATTGTGTCATTTTGGAAGTGATGGGACTGCTATTTCTAAAGTTAAGCAAAAGCTGATTTCTGTGCAACTAGTTTTCAATATTTGATCTATTCAGAGATGGAACAAGATTAGAGAAGTTATAAAGCATAATGACCAAAGTCCCTACAGTATAGGGAATAGCTCTTTCAGATAGTAAAGTGGTGGAAAAAGATCTATATTTTTGTGCCCACCTTCATTATATTTTTTGTTGCTTAGTGTATTACAGACAAAGGTGGGAAAAGGGAAGCTAAGTGTACATTATATTTGGTGCACAGGCTCAGCTCTTTGCTTGTATCCAAATTCCTTTTCCTCTGGAATATGTAGATAGAAGTCTACGCTTCTTGAGATTATGACATCATTTTATGGGATCATAATACTGCATATGACCAACAATGCAGACGCTGGGCACAAGCTGGATTACCCTTTTATCATACCGTATCTACATTTGCAGCGAGGCCTAAAAAGGTCTAGTGCAATTGCTAGAAGAACATGTATGATTTGGAGACAGTGGGTCCCATCTGCAGGCGTCCATTAACAGCAATACTAGGATTTGAGTTTTATGGCATTTCTCCAGAAATCTGTTAAGACCATGCAAAAATGCGAAGTAATTACAAATAATTTGACTTATTGTTGGTAGATGACTTAGTTCTACGTTTCAGCACTGCTAACACAACTGTTGACATGGCTGTAGACAGTGATAACTTAATTGGAGTAGAGTGTGCAGTGTGCTTAGGGACAGTTTCCACCCTCCCCTGGATTCTCAGAAATCCTTGGGGGTGATGTCCTTTGCTGAGCTGAATGTGAAGCATTTATAATATCTTACTTTTTATATACATTATGTTTCTACTGTTAACAGCATAGCACACAGAAAAGCTACAGCAAGATTTTACAATAAAGCTGGCTTGCTTTGCTCATGAAATGGGTACACCGGCTGTGATCCACCAGGTGTATGTGGTGAAACGGGTGAGTCTGAGAATGAAACAGGTGAATCTGAGCTACTGAGCTTTCTTCAGACAGAACAATGTGTGGTTGAAGTACTTCATCTTTTTCTTTTATTAGTTTGGAAAGTGACAAAATTTGACAGGTGGATGCATTGTGCAAGTCCACAGTGGACTATTTCTTTAGCATTTTTTTTGCTCAAAAAAAAATCTTTTTTCTTTGAGGTAAGTTGAAGTACTTCAAATTCTTGGAGGCAATTTTGATCTGAGCGGTACTGTATAAGGGAGAATAAGTCAGCTGAGCAACAGAAATAAAGGGTAGCAAGCAAGCTAGCCAGCAAGCTAAGGAATGATTTAGAAAATACCCACCAAACCCATATTTTTCTTATTAAGAAATATTTTGTGTGCATTTTACATGTGTCTATTCATAATCTTTGGGGGATTTTTTTTTTTAACTGCAAAAAAAACCAGCAAAATGTTAATGGAATGAATTCTTTGGCAAAGAATTTGCATTTTTAACATTCAAACATAAAAATTCAAATTAATAAGGTGTTTAATTATTAAATGTGAGTTGTACTATAAGAAAACAGATGAATGGTAACCTGTAGACATCATAGAGTAAGAATGACACATCTTAATTGATGTCTGGCTATGAACTAAGAGGAACTCAAGAACAAATTTCAAAGTGGCATGTCTAAAATCAAAATCTAATGATATTATCTGGACTGCAAAAAAACTGGTAGGAACACTTGTACTTTTGTAAAGTTTTAGAGGATTGTTTTCTTCTGTGCAGAGGTCTCCTAAGAAGCAAATATTTCCCCCCTTACATAAAATAATCCCTTCCTGGTGACTTAATATTGTGATATTGGAAAACAGAAGGCAGATCTTTCAAACACAGGAAGTCAAGAGCATAAAGCTACTGAGCCTTATTTGGTTGAAAAAAAACCCCAAACTGAAATCCAATTACAGCCCAGTTCAGATAAATTGCAGTTTAGAAGTTCCGGAAAACTCTATGGGCTCTCTGCAAGGCATGTGTGTTTGTCGAATCACTAGATTATATTTGACCAAACTGTAAATAAAACAAGAGATGATTTAGGAGGTTAAATTCTAAAGATTAGTAAAATGCTGTTATGTGGTGTCACTTTGTAGTGCCTCATAAAGTTACTGCCTATATGGCATTTTATATGTATCTACAGAAGCACAGAATGGTTGAGGTTGAGAGGGGCTTCTGGGTGTCATCTGATTCAAAAACCCTGCTCAAGCAATGTCACCTAGAGTAAGTTAAACAGGATCATATCCAGATAGCTCTGGAATATCTTCCAGGAAGAAGACTCCACCGCCTCCCTGGGCAACTTGAGCCAGTTCTCAGCTACCCTCACAGTGAAAAAATGTTTCCTGATGTTCAGATGGCATCTCCCTTGTTTTACTTTGTGCCCATTGTGCCTCTTGTCCTCTCACTGGGCACCACTGATAGAGCCTGGATCTCTCATCTTTGCACACTCCCTTCAAGTATTTGTACACATTGATGATATCGTCCCTTGAGCCTTCTCCAGATGAGCAGTACCAGCTGTCTCAGCCTTTCATCATAGAAGAGATGCTCCGGACTCTTAATCATCTTTGTGGTCCTTCCCTGGACTGCCTCCTGCCTGTCTGTCCTGTACTGAGGAGCACAGAACTGGACACAGTACTTCAGCTGTGGCCTCACCAGTACTGAGTAGAGGGTAAGGATCACATCCCTAGACCTTCTGGCACGTTTCTTCTAAAGCAGAAAAGCATACAATTAGCTGCATTTGACAAAAAGGCATATCAGGGGCTCATGTTCCACTTGGTGTCTACCAGGATCTCAAGATCTTTTCTGCCTTTCCAGCTATGCGACCTCCAGCACGTACTGGTACCTAGGGCTGTTTCCCAGGTGCAGGACTTTGCAATTCCCTTTTTTGAACTTCATTATGTTCCTGTCAGCCCATTTCTCCAGCCTGTATTTCTTCTTCTGGTGTATATATTTTATTTTATATTTGTACAAAAAAAAAATAATCACCCAGTCTTTTCTAATTATTCAAGTTAATGTGCATGGATCCTTTTTGATGTGGTATGTAAAAAACTGAAATGAAAGTACATTTAAAGTATACTTTTGAGTCTTCAAAGTAAAAAATTCAGAACTAGCACTTGTTATTGTTTCAATATATTCAAATGAATATCTTTACAGTGATATATTTAATCATTCAGATTTTAAATATAGTACATAGCTACAGTATAGGAGTCTTAAAATGGATTATGGAAAAAGTGTCTATGTTCTGACTTTTGTAATCCTTACTGCTGCAGTAGAACAATCAATACATTATGCTAAGGTCTGGGAAAGCTCTCCCAATGATGAGTAAACAAGCACACATGAGAAAAAGAATATTGTATCATTGAATGCAGTCTGCTCCTTTGTTGGAGAAATACAGATTAAATTATTTATGATACTACTTCACAGTATATTAATAAATGTATGATAGTATATTTTGTACAAGTGATGAAGCCATAATCATATGCAGCCTCTTCACAGCACACCATGCAATTAAATTATTACTGAAGAAGATATTGTGTAGGCCAGGTTTTGTGTAAAAATTATGCCTAAAGGCAGGAAAAGAGAAAAGAGAAGCTTTCTAAAATTTAATTTTCAAAGTCTTAATAGATGAACATTCTTTACTGCTTTACAGGTTAAATAGAAATTCTAACGCATCATATAATGTTCAAATCTGGACCAGGTATCTTAAAAAACATTTATTGAAACCTTTCATTTAATATAAATTACATAGCATATGTTTGAGCAGTTTCAGTCAAAAAATTTTTTTATTTAATAATGTTGATGTCATACTACTCTAAACTTTTCTAACTTTAGTAAAATATTTGGGCTTATCTTAAAAGCAGTGGCTGATAGCAGTTTTGTTCAGGCACTGAAGCACAGTTTCCTGTCAAAGACACACGCCTACTGTATTGAAGGTTAGTGATTTTTTAATATGCTCATTCTTCTGCAATCCACTCTTAGAGCTGAAACAATTAATTCAATTTTTAAAAGATACATTTATGTTCACACAAAGTCTGTTACCTTGAAAACAATCACACAGTTTGTCACTTTTTAGATCTTCCTTCTGAAAACAGGTGTGTATAGCCCTTAAATGTCTGTATAGGTTTTCAGTATCTATCTACCCAGTTATTTATTACGATGAGAACAGTCAGAATACAAGAAGTAATAGACCGAATATCCGAGGTATACACAACATACATTAACCCAATAAACTTAAAATTGAGGTGAAAACCCATTGAACTAACTTCATTCTTTATGCATTAGCAGTTGAACCCATCAGAACTTACGTGACTGAGAAATAAGCAGTGAAATACAAAACCCTGAAGCTTAAGACTTGGCAGAAGTGAATTGCAATTGTTTTGTTTCGAATATATGCATCAATATTATTTGTAACTTTTGTTTCCTTCCCTGTAGACATATAGCAAGTAATAATAATAAATAAATAAATAAATAAATAAATACAAGACATGGTGGAAACAGAATGGGGAGAAGACAGATAGTGTGTCTGGCTGAACTTGGGAGCCAGGGAAAGCAGAGTTTGCACTGAACAAGAGGATTTAGTTGAGGAATGGTCTGCAGATACATAAGCTGCCCAGAGAGTACACAAATCCATGAGTGTGATCAACTATCCCTGGGTTGCAGTCATTCAGCTCAGCTGTAGCTGTAGCTTTGTGGTCTGTAAGGCCCATGCAATGCACACATCAGAAGATGAGTAAGGCAAATGCCTCAAAATCTAGTACTAACTTCTTGTCCCTGGCTTTCCACTGAAAGAGGAGATGTTAAGTATGAGGGGAAAAAAAAAACCAAACCTGACCATTTTGAGATATGAGTGATGTGAGTGGAAAGCAGACCTTAGGAAATGTTTTCCAGTATAAAGGCAATGAAACTAACCCTTGGTTTCTTAAGATGATTGGCCCTGTTTCTGTTCCATGAAGCTGAGGACTTTCCTTTCTCTCAGACAGCTTTGAATTTTCTTCATATTTTCAGTTGATTTTTTTGTTTCCTTCTGGATTTCACTTTAGCAGAAGAAAAGAAATACTATCCTTCATATGCTGTTTACAAAACTATATTTGCATTTATTTAGTCTTCCAGCTACATGCTTTAAGTGCCTAGCAATTTTACTACGTCTGTAAAGATAAATGACATATTTAGAAATCAAGATGTAGATATGTTTCTGTGAATGCCACATCTTTCATGTTCTTTTGAAGACTATCAGCCACTGAGGTAAAGCGAAGCTGAAAAATTCTGCAGCTCATTATGTATGTATCTACGAGTACTTATCGAAAATACCATAATATCTTATCTAGTGTAGTTAGCAAATGAATCAATAGTGAAAAAAGGCAGCATTCTTTTTTTCTGCACAGAGCATATAATTCGACACAATATTCTTCTAAAATCCAAGCAATTTTTAATTGTCAGCAAATTATATAAAACATAAATAATTCTCTGGACTGGTAAGGAGAAAAAATGGATTCCCTTAATGAATGTCCTCAAGTTGCACAGGGGAGGTTCAGATTGGATATTAGAAAAAATTTTTACACTGAAAGGGTTATTAAGGATTGGAATGGGCTGCCCAGGGAACTGGTTGAGGCACCACCCCTGGAGGTATTTAAAAGCCAGGTTGACACAGTGCTTAGAGTTTGGTTTAGTGATGGAGTTTTTATCAGAGTTAGGTTTATGGTTGGACTAGATGATCTTAAAGGTCCCTTCCAACCTAGACAATTCTATGGTTCTATGATTCTATGAATGGAAAATACATTTTTTTATCCTTACATAAACATATATTTTAAATTCTTCATAAATTAACAATTTTTAATACAGAGATTGTATTCTTCTCAATTTCAGCTGCACAGGATGTTTGAGTAGCCACAGTTCTGTTCAGATACAAAAACTAAGATGGGCAGTAAATACAGCAAACAGTTTACACTTGCAGATAATTTGATCTTGGCTTATTTAAGTTATTACAAACCAGCTAAGCTGTGGTAACCAGTGTCTTCTTGGCCCACAACAAATGCAAAATACTATCCACTTAGTTCAACTGCTTTTCCTTCAAAAAAAATCAGAAAAACAACTCTTTCATTTCACAGAAGGTTGCAGTTTAGAAAAAAAGCCCTGTCTGAAAAATGCCAACATTATTTTTAGGAAAAAAAAAACTAAAATGGACAAAAAAACTCTGAGATCAATGGGAAAGTTTTCATTGTTTGTGATGAATACCAAATCCTGATAAAAATGAGGAAATTGGTCTATTCTTCTACAGAATTTTACATGACAATCACTGCAGCCTTTTGTGGGTCATTCCCATGCAGAGGAAATACCATAGACTAACTGACAGTCCTAGGTAGAGTGTTTATTTCCAAAAGTTTTTTTCCCCTCAGTATATCTATAAATCCTAACAAACTTTNCAGAATTTTACATGACAATCACTGCAGCCTTTTGTGGGTCATTCCCATGCAGAGGAAATACCATAGACTAACTGACAGTCCTAGGTAGAGTGTTTATTTCCAAAAGTTTTTTTCCCCTCAGTATATCTATAAATCCTAACAAACTTTTAGCTTGTTTAGGTTGATCTGTCATTGGCCTCACAAGATTTACACAAAACAAGATTGTTGGAAAGACTATGTGATAGAATAGATATGTATATGTAGAGCTTCTTCAGAGATATCTGAAGAGGTATCTTCAGTTTGAATTGGCTAAGTGACTGTTTTTCCAGCATAGCAATTTTGCTTCTTGAATGGTGACACTCTGATTTTTATATAATTTTATATAACAGCCGTTATGCATTCCTAACTGCCAGAATGCATACTCGCACACGCTTGGGTGTGAAGTGAAGATGTGCACCATTAAAGCTAGGGAACATCAACCGATAAATAGGAAGCATATGTATTTTCCTCCTGCTTAAAGCAGGATAAAAATACATCTAACTTTTAAAATAAACCAGGTCATCTTTCTTTAAATGAAGTAATAATATTCCTTATACACGGTGAATAAAAGGTGTATAAGGAACATAAAAGGTTTTTCCTTATCTTCAGAAATCTTTTATGTATTAAAGTACTCTTATCACTATAGTTCATATTGTTAGTTTTGTGTCTCTGTTTTCCAACATGTTGAGCAACAATCTAGACTGGAAGTGTTGTATGTTGTATTGTCCCATCTTCATGATAAAATTGTTCACGCTCAGTAGCGACTGATTGAAAATACAGAGTGCATAAAAAGAAGGAAATAAGATAAATCAATCAATAGAACATTCCACTTGTGAAGCTCTGTCTGTAGACTACTCTTGGCTTTACTCATTAAATTTGGTCTCAGATGTATTGCTGAATGCTAACTTCCCACTCACAAACCTGTAGAATAAGTTTATGCAAGGCTGACATCAGTTCAGCAGTCTGAAAAATTCAAGCCACTTTTAATATATTTGCTTAAGAAGGTTTGATTACTTTAGACATATTATTGATAAAAAAATAGAATACATACTGGGAAGATAAAAATACATCTTTTACATGCCAAAATAAAAACCAAAAGCAAAACCCATAAAAATCTATTTTTTGTCTATTTTATCCTGCTGTCATAGACAAAAAGAGCATAGCCCAGGAAATGGAAACATGATACAAAAATGTAATTTTTCACTTTGACATATTTCCAGAGTACAGAAGCAAAACTACAAAGGCTGACTGAATTCAAATCTTTCAAATTGCTTTAAGCATTTTATAATATATACTGTATTTCTTACTGCACTTCCTTGTTATTTTGTGCACTTTACTTTCAATTTCTCTGAAAAAAAGTTATTCATAAAATGCTATTTTGGGGTATTTTAAAGACATGCAGAGCTTTAATTTTAAAGGGCTTGAATTCAAAGTGTGAAAATCCTGTAATTATATGCACATTCATTGGAGTGATTAATATTATGCTGTGAAGTACAGGGCTGTAAAAAGTTACATTTTATAAAGACAACCTGAATTATTTTAAAATTTAGATGTATTTTCATCCTGGTTTAAGCAGGATAACAAACTGTAGAACCAACAAAAGCAACTCAAGAACCCTCAAGAACCACATTTTTTAACACTTCTGATTTTATTCAAAGCGGTTCCTTTTATGTTATTCTTTTCAAATAAAGGATTAAGAAAACAGCTGTTTGTTTGTTTTAGCCTTGATGGGATTTTTTTCATCCTGAATAGTCCTATAAACTTTACAGGGCTACGTGAATTCACACTGTGCTGTGAATGCCATGAATGGATGCCAAAGTCTACTGTTAGGATATGAGTATTTACTAGGACATGATAAGATGGTTACTAGTACTGGTACTATTTCCACTCTTTCTACTGTTACTATTTCCACTGTTACTAACTACTACTGCCACCAGCTCTAACAGTGCTAATACCAGGGCTACCAGACTTCTAGCATAGCACAGTATATATGATTTCTGCTTTTTGTAAGCTTAATGAGGGCAGCTGAGGCCTCTGGGATCATGGCAGCCTGAGACCCACACTGGGAAAGGGGTGGTCTCCAGCAAGGGTGTGCAGGTGTTTTTGTATAGAAATGTGAACTGTAGAATTCTTGAGGCTTTTCTGTTTTAATTGGGTAATTTGGGCGTCTTAAGCAGTAAAATATTAGTTGAACTAGCCGTAATTTCATAGCTCTATGTATATGGGACATTCACTTTTGAAACTCACCAGGTTTTAAGCATAACAATGGTGTTCCTGGAGCTGAAGGTAAAGCA
Organism: Tringa tobata; assembly: GCA_033628505.1. Taxonomy (NCBI): domain Eukaryota; kingdom Metazoa; phylum Chordata; class Aves; order Charadriiformes; family Scolopacidae; genus Tringa; species Tringa tobata. The sequence goes on from JAHREE010000509.1 coordinate 911,352, forward strand.
GGGGAAGCGAAAGTCTCTCAAGCACCAGGAAATTGTTAAAGCAAGCAGAAAACTGCTCAGGTCAAGGCACATCCTGAAAACCTGTACTGCCACGGCAGAGCCTATGGCTTTCTCCTAGCTACAACCAGAATCACAATCGCTGAACTAAAGTAAAAACAAAAGTTAGTCCCTGCTCTAAAGAGTTTATTGTCTAGAAAAAGAAGAAATGATAGATGCATACAAACAGACACAGGGGAGACTAGCAGGTAAACACTCAAACTGTCCCATTCAGTGGGGTAGTAAGTGGTCCCAATGCACCATCGGTCTAATTATTGTCTACTTTATTTTTGGTTTGGTTTGTCTTGTTCTCTGTGTGGAGGAGTGATAAAGGTCACAAAACATATTGTAAAATGAGGTATGACAAAGAACTTAGAGCGAGTCCTTTTTCAGCACCAGGTGCTGCAGAAGAGAAAGCACCAACACACTTCCTTGAAAATTTAACAGGTGGATGATGGAAGCTGGCATCACTAAAGGATGGGAGGCAAGAGGTGACATCTTAAAGGTCAATGTATTTAAAAAGTGTGGGTTTGTGAGGGGAAGATAAGTGTTGGAGGACCTTGAGAGAGAAGAGAAGCAATTTGTTGGATGTGACAGTAAGTGGTGAGTCAGAAATGCAAAGAGGAAGGTGACATTATCAAAACAGGTGCTGATTTTATGACAAAAGTCTGATTAAATAACAACAGGTTCAGCTTGCATTTTTTAAGGGATGGAAAAAACAATATTACAAAGTCTGATGTTAAACAGCACCCACCTAGATTACATTTTTTTCAGAATTCATGTACTATAGAGCTTGCTTCTTCCCATTTTCAGAGAGAAAAAAAAATACCAGAGTTCCTCACATAAACCTAGATACTCTGGGTATGAAAATTAACGCAGAGCTTCAAATTGAATAGTTAGTTAGGAGTTTTGGTGACAGTACTTACAATTCCCAACAGTGAGGTAAAAAAGAGGGAAGCATGCTTGAGAGAAGGAACAGCATCTCTTGTTCAGTTATGTCAGAACTGATGTGGTGGCAAAACATCTACTTGGAGATGTCAGAAAAGCAGGCAAGATTTCAGCTTGGAAGATATGCGTTTCCAGAAAGAAATTCTGAAATGGAGATATAATACAGATATAACTATGTGTGTTTGATGCTGATATTAGTTTTAATAAGCTATGAGAAAGGTAAACAATGTTTTTTTGGGTTGTGGTTGTTTTGGGGGTTTTTTTTGAGATATAATGGAAGAAGCGATGAGAAAAGATAACCAGGAGAAAAGAGTGCTTAAATGAGGGCTCTGCTAGATTTTTAATCCCATATGTCTATTAGAATAGTAGCCTGAAAAATGAGACGTGAGTTCAGTTCCTGAGAGAATCTGAACCATTTCCAGCTCCCAGACTGTGGAAGAGAACTCTCACCCTATGCACGTTCCTGCTCTCATCTGTACAACGCCCAGGAAAGGAGTACACTTTTGTTTATTGTTAAAGCTAGGTCACAGTATTAAGAACAGCAAAGTCCTTTTTCTTAGTTTATCCTTTATTGTGTTGGACTGATGTAACCTGAAGACCAAACTTGATATCTCCAGTGAAAAGATTAAAATTGCACATTAAATGCCAAATGCACACACATATGAAATACTTTTCCTTTAGTATGCTATCAGTTGATATGATAAACCATAGATACAATACCTCATTTTTCCACATTGGATGACAGAAAACTTTTTTTCTCACCATTAGCTTTAAAGAAAGAGGAAAAGATGTTCATCTTGTATTAATAAACAAAAGAAAGTGAAATAAATGTCTGGTTTAACCATTTCAGCTACTTAAATATACAGAATAAAGACTATACAGAATAACAAATAAATATATTTAAATAATGTTTGTACTTGTTTGTTACATTATTCCACTCCTAGTCATTGCCTGAAAATGACTCTTAGTAATATCAGAAATAGTTAATATTTTTCTCTGTGCTTTCCCTTTGCCTGATACATTATGATTATGTCCTACCATTACCTAGTACTTTCAGGTCTATATCCAACGTGGAACTAATTCTCAGTGGGGAGTACACATTGATGAGAATACTAAGATGTATAGTCTGTCTGGATTATTCATTTCAAACTACTTCCCCAACCAATGATTCTGATCCTATTAATACAGTTGAAGGATGCCAGCTGGTAGATGGTTCAAGAATTATTCCTTTCTCTGTTTTTCGTAATAGATCTAAACCAATGCACATTAGAATAATGACGTCAGATTTTTTTTTTCACTGATATCACTGTATTTTGGATCAGTAGTTGGCAACTTGTTTATTGATAACCTACAACCTCATGTGGCCAGCTTACCAAATGCTTTCACCTGTCTTTCTGATCTTTTCTCAGGCACCCTGTTCAAAAAAAAAAAAAAAAAAGAATATAAGGACAAGTTCAAGTCACAGCCCTATCGTTATTGAATTGTTTTATTGGACAGAATGTTCTTTTCTATCATTTCTTCACTCTATAGCAGGAACTAATGCCATCATGTAAATATTTAAAGGTGAGATTTGGGGTATTGCTCCATAATGAGATGTTATGATTAAATTACAAAATCGGCAGATATGGCTACATTGCTAGATACTTTTATACAAATGTTTTATTTATTTGTCATTAAATGAATTGATTTTTGGTTGTTGGATTTTGAGTTTTGTGTTCTTAAATCCCCAGGTGATTATTGTAACTGCCTGGGAAAACAAATCATATCTCATTTTTCCTTTGTATCTACATCTATCTGTAGACTTCTGTGTTTGAAATAAAAATAATTTATTTTTGATCCCCATCGTGATCGGTAAATTCCCTCAAGCATCAGATATCATTACCTGCATCTGGAAAGGCTTATCAGTATAGAAAATGTAGCTTTAAACTGAATACATGCTTATGTTTTCAAAAGTAACCCTTAATTTGTGTATATAACTTTACAGATACTTCAGTATGATTTGCAAAGATTAAATAAATGCTCACTGAATATTAAATCTAGACACTGCTCCAAGAAGCTTACTGATTCCTACGTTTGTTCCCACATTGAGAACTATGTGTCAACAGCTCAGTCCGATTGCAGAGTCCTTCCTCGTCCTTGCAGTTTTGAACTCTGGTATCTTTATAGCATAGAATCATAGAATCATAGAATGGGTTGGGTTGTAAGGGACCTTAATGACCATTGAGTTCCAACCCCCCTCCCATGGGCAGGGACATCTCTCACTAAACCAAATTTCTCAAAGCCCCATCCAGCCTGGTCTTGAACACTTCCACAGACAGGGCATCCACAACTTCTCTGCTTTTCTGGGCAACTGGTTCCAGTGCTTCACCACCCACACAGGAAACAATTTCTTCCTGATATCTAATCTAAATCTCCCCTCTTTTGGTTTTAAACCATTACCCCTCGATCTATTGCTATATTCCCTCATAAAGAGTCCCTTCCCATCTCTCCTAGAGCCCCCTTTAGGTACTGGAAGGCTGCTATAAGGAGTCCCTGGAGTCTTCTCTTCTCCAGGCTGAACAGCCCCAACTCTGTCAGCCTGTCCTCATAGGAGGGGTGCTCCAGCCCTCTGATCATCTGTGTGGCCCTCTTCTGGACCTGTTCCAGCAGATCCATGTCCTTCCTGTGCTGAGGACTCCAAAGGTGGACACAGTACTCCATAGCTATCCATTTTCAAGTTGATTGAAAGAAGGAAAAAGTTAACTGAAGTTTATAAGATGTCTTCTACCTTCAGAGAAAAATGATTCTGAAACATTGTGGTGGGCTGACCTTTGATGGCCACCAGGTGCCCATCAAGGCAGTCTATCAACACCCTTCATCACCAGGACAGGGGAGAAAATACAACGTAAAGCAGATGGGTCAAGATAAGAACAGGGAGATCACTTGCCACTTACCATCATGGGTAAAACAGACTTGACTTAGGGAAATTAATTTAATTTTTTGCCAATTAAACAGAGTGGGATAATGAGAAATAAGAACAAATCTCGTAATACATCCCCCCCAACCTGTTCCTTCTTCCCAGGCTCAACTTCACTCCTGACTCTTCTACCTCCTTTCCCTAAGCCATGCAAGGGGATGGAGAATAGAAATTGCTGTCAGTTCATGACAGTTTGTCTCTGCCATTCCTTACTCCTCACACTCTTCCCCCGCTCCACTGTGAGGTCCCTCCCATGGGATACAGTCCTTCATGAACTTCTCCAACATGAGTCCTTCCCACTTTTCAGGAACTGCTCTAGTGTGGGTTCTTTCCATGGGGCACAGTCCTTCCAGAACTGACTGCTCCAGCGTGTGTCCCCCACAGGGTCACAGGTCCTGCCAGGACCCTGCTCTGATGTAGGCTTTCCACAGGCTGTAGTCTTATAAAAAAGTTTTACAAAAAGACAGGGCAGGAAAATGTAATAATTTTAAGCTGGAACATTACAGTTGTATGAAAGTGTTTATCTAATTCCTAGCAGTAGTAGGACACTAGATACAGTGGTGCAGATGCTTCCTCTGTTGCTTCCTTTGTGCTTCCATAGTATATGCTACTAGATTCATCTGTAGAGAAGTTTTAGCTTTAATTGTAAACACACTTACATATGTATCACAGAATCACAGAATTATATGATATGGGGTTGGAAGGGACCTCTGGAGATCATCTAGTTCAGCCCCCCCTGCCAAAGCAGGTCCACTTACAGCAGGTTGCACAAGAACATGTACAGGAGGGTTTTGAATGCCTCCAGAGGAGACTAAGCATTTTTGTAGCCCTCTGCTGTCCCCTCTCCAGCAGTTCCCTGTCCTTCTTGAACTGGGGAGCCCAAAACTGGGTCCAGTGCTCCAGATGGGGTCTCCCCAGGGCAGAGCAGAGGGGGAGGATGACCTCCCTCAACCTGCTGGGCACATTCTTCTTGATGCACCCCAGGATGCCATTGACCATAAGGGCACATTGCTGGCTCATGGGCATCCTGTTGTCCACAAGGACTCTTAGGTCTTTTTCCTCGGAGCTGCTCTCCAGCAGGTCAACCCCTAACCTGTCCTGGTGCAGGGGGTCATTCCTCCCCAGGTGTAGCACCCTGCACTTGCCCTTGTTGAACTTCATCAGGTTCCTCTCTGCCCAACTCTCCAGCCTGTCCAGGTCTCACTGGATGGCAGCACAGCCTTCTGGTGTGTCAGCCACCCCTCCCAGTTTTGTCATGAGCAAAGGGTATATTCCATCCCTTCATCCAGGTCATTGATGAATATATTGAAGAGGACTGGACCCAGTACTGACCCTTGGGGAACACCACTTGTTACGAACCTCCAACTAGACTCTGTGCCACTAATATACTTCAAAATCATTATCCTATGTGTACTTGTGATGACAAGTGAGAATACACTGTACCCTTTTCTCCAGTTTGCAAAGTGTGGAGTTTCTATTTGTTATCTGGCCAACCATTTTCACAAAAAAAAATGAACTTCTACAAAAACTCAGAGAATGTAACATCTGTAAAGGTTATTTTTTCACATTTATTTCTAAATGACCCGTTTGCTTTAAAAGCTATTTGGAAGACAATAAAGATGCATTGATAGGTTGCATCACTGGGACTCAACAGTTAACTTGTCAGTTTGTTATTAGTAGCTTTGAGGTTTTCCAGTACAAAATAGACATTGACATATTGGAGCAACATAAGCAGAAGCCACCAAGACAGTTGCAGGCTGAAGCACTTGCCCGGTGAGGAGATGCTGATGGAGAAAGTCTTGCTCAGACTGGAAAAGACACAGCTTTGGGGGAGAATTGTAAAGCTGTCTGACAAGACAGACAGAGCCAAGCTCTTCTCAGAGGTGTATAGTGACTAGATGAGAAGCAAGAGGTACAAGTTGCACAACTGGAAATTTATAATACCTATGTGCAATATATTTTTTCACTGTGACAGTAATAATACACTGGAACAAGTTGCCCGCAGAAGCTGTGGAGTCCCATCTTCCAAAACTGAACTGGACAAGGTATTGAACACTCTATTGAACCTGCTCTAGGTTGACCCTGCTTCCAGGGAAGGATTGAACCATACAACTTCGAGAGGCCCCTTCATGCCTAAGTTAGTTAGTCTATAGTTTAACCTAATCCCTTTTCTACCAGGAAATAACTTTAAAATAATGGTTAAATTTAATGTTAATTAGGATTTTTAGGGATTTATTTTGCGATGTCTAACTGCATTACTAAACACTCAGAGAAGCGCTTTGAAGTCTTGGCATCACGATTATAAAGGTGATTGTAACTGGTTTTGCATCTGTTATATCTGTATATGTTATCTGTGGATAAAACACCTAAAGAAGTACATTATCTATATTGCTATGTAGGAAATTATATGAGCTAAGACATAATGATACTTGTTTGAAAAACAGGTCTAATTTATTAGGAAAAACAGTGCCAATTTTTCTGCATCATTTTCATTCTGAAGAACTCTTCTCCACCGCTTAGTTCAACAGAAATGTAACACTAAATGTGCAGGGAAGGAATATTAAATTATGGAAAAACTTGACCTATTTTCTTGGAGGAATTTTAACACACCTATTCATTTAATGTTTTTTCATCAAAAGGCAGTATCCTTTCTTAAGTGACATGTGGTACAAAGTTCATTTTAATGCTACAAAATGTTATGGGTATTTTTGCATTTGAATTTTGAAATTTAATTTATGGCTATCTTGTCACAAAATTTCCAAAAGTCACTCTTGTTAACATCATATGTTATAGCTGTGTTCTCTATTGAGAACAAAAAAGCAACCTGTAAAAATTATGATGAATTTTATTAAAGAAAATGCTTTAACACTTACTTTCTTCCTCTTTTTCACTGTTGAGGAAGTTTCTTACCAGTTCTTCTTTTCAGTACACTGTAATGTATGTACAGTGGATTTTTGAGTGATTAAGCAAGAAAATATAATTTTTCTTTAAAAATATAAATAAATATTTAAAAGATGAGGTGGCTGAAGAGCTACCAGCTTTAGCTTAAATTCTAACAAAATAATGTAGCAGCTGCACCTGGACTGAATAATGTGAACTTCCTATTCCATTACATCTTTCATTTTTTAAAGTGTTTGAGGTTTTCTCAGAGTTTTTGTTAATACCATAAACATTCACTTTTAAAATAGTCAATACCTCAGACTTCTTTTACTGCTAACAAGGAGAAGTAGATATATTCCCACTTGCCAGATGAGAACACATATTTCAGGATGAAATTGATCAAAAATAATGTTTGCACTTTCTGTCCATTATCTGCAAAGGAGTAGTGCAAATTTAAGTATCTGTAGAGAGCAAGCCCACATTTTACCAAATGACCAAATGTTATGTCTGAATAAAAATTAAAATTTCAAGACATTCTGGTACCAGATCTCCTTCCTTGCTGGATCAGAAACAAATAGTTTATGAGTCACCTCAATCCAATATCCCAAATAAAAAAAAAAAAAAAAAAAAGAAAAGCAATAAAAAGAAGAAATAGGAATCTGACCATACTCTCTGTCTCTGACTACACAACTAATAAATTGATGTTAGCGGAATTGTTCATGCAAAGCTGATTAATGACTAATTCTCTCTTTACATGCTTCTAAGTGATTCATTTCTGAGTTCTCAAGTATTCACAGATACAATATTGATGTTTCTGGCCTAATTTTCTAAATAAGTTTTTACTTAACCCTCAGAATTTCTTCCTTACATTTCTCTCCCTTTTGCTCTTTTAGAAAGATGTTCTTAGTTTCTATCTTTGGGGTCAAGGCCCCCTCTTAACTGAGTCACTCCTTTTAGCTTGATAGCATATCACCACTTCTATGTTATCTTATATGTCAGTATTTTAGTGAGATGTTTAAAGAAGAATTTTATACACTAAAGTAGACAAAGCTGGGACACAGTCTAATTTCTTAAATAAAAGGGAGACAGGTTAACAGGAGAAGTCTTACTGAGCTGAAAGACTAATTGAAAGCTTCTGTTAGTAATTGTGACACGTGTTCTTTGCAGCATAGACACAATTAATACATAAATCTATTCCTTGCCCCTAAGAAAATACTTTAGTGCACCACCAATCTCTCTTTCTTTAATTGGCTTCTTCAGAAATTCCCTTTCATTTATGAAAAGACAGAGAAATGTATTAGATATTTTGTATGTCACCTCTGGATTCTGACCTACATACATTTTAAGGGAAGCTCTTAAAAATTTGACTAGAACATCTACTAATGTTGCTACTGGAATGGTGCCCAGGACAACTCATGACTGGAAATTCTGGGTGCTGTAATAATAGCAGTTTTCCTTCTACAAAAAAACTGCTGCCTGATAATTTGTTCATTATACAGTATTGCATTTTCTGAGTCTGTTGAATTCTATTTAAGTAAATCCTGTAGTAAACTCTGGATTTGATGATGTGGCTAAACATAACCCTGTGCTGAACAGTCCTCCCAAATATATTTTGTTTATTGCTCTTAGAACAATGTACTTCCAGTGTTTTGTTTTGTTTTTTTTTTAGAAATGTTAGTATCAAAGGAGCAGGAGACAGGATGCCTCTTTTGTTTCACCTTATGGTGTGGCTTAAGGGGAACTCACTTAGTGAAGATCTTCATGCGTAACCAGCTGTTAAGCAGTTTCACTTTAAATCCACCCCTACATTTCCCTCAACGATCTAACAACAGGTAATAACTAAGTACTTTTTTTACACTTTCCATCAGTTGGTAAATTGTCCTACAGATTCTTCATTCTGGCCCATCTTTTATCAATGGCTGTGCCTCTGTTACATGGTATTTGCCATCAGGCAAACTTGTAACAACTTTTATAAGACAAAATTTTTGGACAGTACAAATGTCAAAGGGAAAATACATGTTTAGATACAATCCTGGAAATGTTATGGAGATATATTATTGGTTATATCACCCGCTGAACAAAGAATCCTCTGGTTTTCATGGGCTCATTCATCTTCTATAAATACGTATCTATTTGTTTTCAACTTGTCCTCAGTTAATATCTAAGGACAATACAGATTCAATCTGCCATTCATACTTAATCTTATTGAAAGGAAACCAAATTAATTCCTTACATAGAGTCTTGGAGCTGAGTACCTCAGGAGATTTGTCTGCCAGTACTTCTGATTCTGGCTTGCAAAGTAATCATGGAACTGTCTTTACCATTTGGCATTTGGAACTGTCTACTTCGTTTAAAATGATAATATGCTTTAGTTTTCTTTTGCAAATGCAGTTTTAATGTCAGAGGCAAGGGGGAGAGAAATATTGTAGAAAAAACTGCAGGTAACTTTAACTCTGATATGTTGAAATATGGTAGTTCTTTATCTAAAATATTTAAGTTAAATAGAATTTCGGCTTAAGAATTCAGGTTTTTTTTTTCACCACTATTAGATACAAGCTGGCAATATGGGCCCAATTTTAATTTTAATTTATTTTTTGTTGGGTTTTTATTTGTTTTTGAAAATATTTGTGTTACCCAGAGCTTTATAGGACTACTAGGGATCCTATGGTCTGCGATTAAAATTTAGATACACATATAGATTATACTTTGAGGAATGTCATAATCTAATGCAATGTGTCTTGAAACAATTAGCCAGATTAGAAGCAGCCTCAGTGTTTTTCAGTTTCTTTTCATAAAATCATAGAATAGTTTGGTTTGAAAGGGGCCTTTAAAGGACATCTAGCCCCAACCCCTCTGCAATGGGCAGGGACATCTTCAGCTCAATCAGGTTGTTCAGAGCCCCGTCCAATCTGACCTCAAATCTTTCCAGGGATGGGGTATCTACCACCTCTCTGGGCAACCTGTGCCAGTGTTTCACCACCCTCATATTAAAAAAAAAAAATTTCTTCCTTATATCTAGTCTAAATCTACTCTCTCTTAGTTTAGAACCATTACCCCTTGTCCTACTGCAACAGGCCCTGCGAAAAAGTGTGTCCCTTTCTTTCTTGTAGGCTCCCTTTAAGAACTGAGAGGCTGCTACAAGGTCTCCCCGGAGCCTTCTCTTCTCTAGGTTGAACAACCCCAACTCTCTCAGCCTCACAGGAGAGGTGCTCTGATCATCTGTGTGGCCCTCCTCTGGACTTCGTCCAACAGGGCTATGTCTTCCCTGTGCTGAGGGCTCCAGAGCTGGACACAATACTGCAGGTGGGGTCTCACCAGAGTAGAGCAGAGGCTCAGAATTTTAAACCTACTTCCTTTTCATTTAACATTATTAATTCTTTCTAAGCGATGAGAACTAGCCGTATCTTTAAAGTAATTTGATTATTTTTTGCTTGAAACAGACCTATTCCTTATTAGTGCTTTTAAACTCTTTCTTGAACCTAGTAGAGAGAGGTTAAATCATTGCATCATTAATATTTAAGGCAGACTAAATGGAAAGAAATGCTTATAAAGTCCAGACTCCTTTGTCACCGATATAATAGTACAAAGAGACAATTTTCTTCAAAAGAATGAGAAGATAGCTCTGTCTGTTCCATGTTGGATCATTTATCTCTGTTATATTGATGAATTCATTTTGGTAACAGTACTTTGTCTGAATAATGAAAGGCTGGATAAGATAGCCTGATGGTCAAGATGGAATACTTAAATTTTCTCCAAATTACAGGAAAGCTTATTTTTAAGATTCACTGTAATCCATCTCATTTTTCTCTCTCTTCCTTTCTTTCTCTCTGTATTCTGGCTCTTTCACCTTGTTTTTAGAGAATCCATTACCATAATGTTTATAGCCATTGGTTTACTATTTTGTTAAGCAACAGCTCTCCTTGCCCTCGTCAACTAGTAGTTTTACCTATGCAATCAGAAATTCTTGAAAACCAGGTATTTTACTGTGGCTTTGTCAGTTACACCAAGTTTATCACTACACCACAGAACAGAATTTATTTTTTTTTAAGAAGCTAACTCTTCAGCAGTAGTGCTAAACATCTGATTTAATGGGATGAAAAATAGATGTATATTGCCAATGAGTGTTTAATTCTTAGAAGACACAATTGGTTTAGCTAATTTGACTTGCTGATTAACATAAACTGTAGAATTGGATGCCTTTAGTCCTGCATTAAACTCACTGACTTACACATAACTGAAGCACTTCCAAAAAAGGACATCCATTCATAAATTAGAAGTGTCAAAAGATATATAATTGCCCAGAATTCGAGTGAATGCTGAATTAGCAACTCAATTAAAAGTTTGCCCCTATGTGAATTTGCCTGATTTTCACATTGTTATGCATTTCTCTGATGGACTACAGACACTTTCATTACTCAGATTTGTTCCTCTGTAAAGGTACTGAGCACTAGTAAAGTTCTTCATTGAGATGAGAAGTTGTCTTGAGAAGCTATTTTTTCATGTGCTGAACTGTTTGAATTGCTAAAAGTGAAGACCTAGTACAAAACAGACCATATTAAGACAGAAGGAAAAAAACCCACAACAAACCACACCTCCCTGTTTCCATTATCTCTCATGGGGAGCTATTTTCATAGAAAAAAGAAAGAAAAGTTTTCATATTTGGTAGTATTTAATATCCATCATGTGTTCATTGGTACAAATATATAACTTCTGAAAACCTTGGTAGCTCTGTGTAACATGTATCTATGCAGATTTACGCAGTCTTAGCCTGTTCAGGAATGACAGAAAGAGATTGCCTTGCCTGATGTGGCACTTTTCCTCTTCCCCTGAATTAAATTTACAATAGTTTAAAATATCTCATCATCAGAAAGATATGTCTGTTGATGTAGATAAAGGGGACAACCATAACCGAAGAGTTGCAAATGCAAGAGAAAGCTATTCACAGACAGAGTGAGATAGAAGATGGGAGAAAGGGTGACTTACAGGTGTTTATGTTCTTCCTGTAGTGTTCAAACAACAGTGCAGATAGTGGGATTGAAATGTACAAGCTGAAAGATTTCACAAATCTTAGAACAAACCTTCGTCAACAGCAACTGCCTAACTAAATGAAATCACCCATAGAAACCGGTGAAAAAGTTGCTTTTGGAAACAAAAAAATAAATGCACTCAACCCAACCATCTTAAACTGAATGTACTTCAATAGGATTAGCACTGAGGGTTTAGCTTTAAACCGAAGTAATTCTTCAAAACAGGATACAAAATCTTCTGGTTTTATTTGATAAATACATAGGGGTTATAAGCCTCCTGTTACTGTAACCTGTTGATTTTCTCTTGTCTGTGTATTCAAAAAAGTGTCTAGCTTGTATAGAATGTGAGTTATTAATACAATGACCTACTGGAAAAAAACAGGCAGAACAATCATCTGTTAAAACCTGGAGTTAGCCAAATATAGCTAAAATATGGCTCTTGCTCCAGGATATTGCAGAGTACTCCTGTGGTCAACAGGACAATTCAGATTCTCAAATAGAGGCAAGTGCTCTGCCAAACATGATCCTAACAGCTCTTTTGTATTGGGTAAATTATGGATTCCTATAACTGATGTTCTCTCTCACTGCTGACACTTCATGGAAAAGGAATCTGAACATATGATTGAATGTATGAAGCCTTTAAAGCAACCTTTAACCAAATTGACTGAGTAGAGTCAGCTCAGGCTTGATAAGCTTTCTTGAGTATAGTAAAAAAAAAAAAAAATTAACTTCCTGTTTAGGAAGATTAATGTATTCCTGATATTTTTCAAAAACCGTTGTACAAAGGTGAAATTTTCTCTGTGGAATGGTTGTATATGGTATACTTTTAGCAGGTTTTTTTTGTTTGGTTGGTTGGTTTTTTTAACCAGTTAATGGAAGATTCAGATAAACAACTAGAATGCTGTCACTCAAGTTTCAGCATAATTACAGATAGATGTTTCATAGAAAACCCCCTCCTAGCTTCAAATTTCTTTCTGATCTCTGGATAAAATTCACTTATTGCCTGATACTTCAAAAACTAGTATTTCTCTTCTCCTTCAGCCTAATTTATTTAGAACAACCAGTTGTCTGGGAATTGTTTTGAACATAGAGTGCTTTAAAAGCCTGTTTCACTAGATAGTATAAGAAAATCTCAACCATTTTTCCAGAGTGTAAAATAACTCTAAAATTGAAGCCCATTAAGACCTCATATCTTCAGTTTCCTGCTGCTATGCATCATCATCACTGGCTTCATCTATCTCATACTTTGAAGCTGAATTCTCTTTCAGGGCATCAGCACCAACCCACAGCCTGGGTTGCAGCTACTTGTGTAAGTCACCTGCTTGTAATGCCCCCCACCCCCGAATTTTAAACAATCTACTTCCCACCACTCCTTTTTGGGCTGTAATCACAATCCTTAGTACAAGCTTTTGTCTTTTTGGCAAACACAAATCCACAAATAAAACTCTTAGCTTTCAATATGCAAACTCTTAGTAAATATTATGTCTTCCATTACTATCTTCTCTTTAAAAGGAATTTTGCTATTAATTATATATATAAATTTAAAAAAAAAAGAGGGTTTCATTAACAGTATTAAAAAGAAAATGTATTTTTATCTTACCCAGGCATGTCCTAAACTTTTGTCTTTCAGATAACTTACATTTGTCTCTGTTTTTTCCTTATAAGAACATTAATGCTTTTTGGTGGCAAATAAGGAGAAATATATAAAGATGTGGACATCATTGTCTATACTTATTTTTGATGTTATCTTAGACTTTATTCTTGTTGATTTAATTATGGAAAACTTAAAGTTACAAAACTCAACCTTAGACATTTCTTAAAAACTTTGAAGTTTCAACATCAATTCAAAATTCACTACAGAAACAGTCTCTTCTAATTAAAAGTGGATCCACATTTAATTTCAGATAAAAATTGTGATTTGATTCTGTAATGATAACCCTTTTTATTTTTCATTTTTCATTGTAACAATGGAAACTTTCTTATCCAGAGGTTTACGTATAACAAAGTCATCTTTGCTAAAATTCTGTATGACATGTATTTCCTTTTTTACTGATGTCATTACATAATCTACGACTAGAGCTCATTTTAGATATATTCATCTGAATCAATTTAGCATAGGTTCCTACAAAATGATAATAAGGAAAAAGAATAAATCTATTATGAAGTTTGAAATTTTTTTATTTCCATAATTACAATAATAATTATTAACACCATTCACAAGTCAGATTTAGCAACATTTTGACTAAAAACATTTCAGACTATTGTCTGAGATCTGAAACAAGTATCTTCTCAAAATACTAAGAATGTAACAGAAGACTCAGCAGAACTTCTTTTGCAGTGGTAAACTGATTTCTTTTCATCTAACAAATGTCAGGTTTTTAAGGAATTTAAGGAAAGGTAAAAAATAAGATGACATACTAGTGGTCATATTCTCTTAGTTTTGAAAAATAGTTCAAAAATATTGTGCACATACTATAATACATGCAAACCCAGTGATGGCTAAAATAAATCTTAGGAAAGGATTCAGCGTGTAACTTAGGCAAGGGCCAATTGGAGGTAAAAAGAAAACTTGGGCATTTTTTTTTACTTTGTGGACAAGTAACAACTTATTCCACAGCAAATCAATGTATATTGATTTTTAAAAGGTCTGAGCATGGTATAACCCATACAGTCAGTACCACTGACTGGTCACGCCTTCATGCTCATTTTTATGAAGATCCTACTGTACTGTTTGTCACAAACTTAATTTTCCTGTTCTATGCCCTACATTGAATAGTCACCATGTTCCTTCCTCGGAGGCTAAATTGACTGTAGGACAATTACATTAGATTTATGTTTTAAGCTGGAAAATGCTTCTCTCTTCACCAAAAAGGGAGGGAATTGTTCCTATATTAAACTTTTCCCCCTCTTCCCCTCCTTTCTTTTCCAGGTGAAGACTTTCTCTAGATATGTGTAAGAGATTCAATTTGCCTGAACTGCATGAGAACAAGGAGCTGTTTGTGTATAGCATGTATTTTATGTGCAGGTCATACAAGCGCATGCTAGTGACATACAAGCACAGAGGCTATAAAACCATTTAATGACATTAATAAACCATGTGCTATGTATAACATATGCATAAATCATATTAAACTGTGTTCCTCCATCCAAAAAATTGCTCATCTGTTTGCAAGAATTATGTAAAAAATTGCGAAGTAGGCTTTTTAGTGTTGTTGGGTTTTTTGTGGAGTTTTTGTTGTTTTTTTTTTTATTTATTTTAAATTGCTTTCCATTTGAACCATCATTCAACACCTCTGACATCATTGAGAAGATTTTTGCCTGTCAGTCTCAACAAATGAACTACACTGTCTCTGCCAATGTACATTTACGAAGGGTCAGTATAGAAAATTATATCAATTCCTTAAAACCCTGCTAGGATTGTCTTAATAAAAAACTATCTACTTATTGATATCTTCTGCTCAATAATCATATTTTAAAATAATTTTATGATACGCCTCATCAAGCTGCTTCTTCATTTCTTACTGCATAACTTTGACAGAACCGTTTGGAAAATCAATGCCTCAGAGCTGTGTTTGGATTTACTGCTGAATCCAATTACAGTGTATTATCATAAAAAGCATCAAAGTGAAATTTATTGATGGCACTTGTTTAGTGAGCTGTTAACTCTAAATATAAATATTTTAATGGCGTGATTTCTCACCATAACAATAGAGGAACGAGAAATAAACTGTAATCTGGCACAACAAACCACTTTCAGATACAAAGACTTTAGCAGCACTGTACTGTACAAAGGTCTGCTCTTACCTGACAACATTCCCAGACAGAAGAACAAGCCTTAAAAATAATATTTTTATTATTACTTTTATTATTACTTTTATTGATTTTGTCTAAATAAGAGTCATCAAGTATATACTATTACTTAAACCACTGAAAAATTACTAGTTGATATTTATAGGTTGAAGAGCTCTTGAAGAAATGTAATTTGCCTGTCCAAAATCTCAGATGAGACTGATATGTTTCTGACTCAGAGAGCCATCAACCTAACTGCTACCCCAAATTGAAAACTGGCATATATGAATCAGTCATTTTGTACATTAAGGTATCAGGCTACTGAATTTGTTTTCATATACCTCTGAGGTTTCTCAGCAACCTTGGTTAAGCTTGCACAAATGGGCGCAGGGACACCTCCCACCAGACCAGGTTGCTCCAAGCCCCCTCCAGCCTGGCCTTGAACCCCTCCAGGGATGGGGCAGCCACAACTTCCCTGGGCAACCTGGGCCAGGCTCTCACCACCCTCACAGCAAAGAATTTCTTCCTGAGATCTAAACTAAATCTCCCCTCTCTCAGTTTAAAACCATTACCCCTCGTTCTATCAAGGATATGATAAATGAAACAGTCAGAATACAGCATTTAATAACAACTAATACTAACTCAGGTTGTTATTACATACTTGTAAAGATAGATATGAAATTGGATGGAATTGCCTCTCACATTGAAAGTCAGTTTTTGAGTACAAAACTCTAGTACTTTTTTGAGTATTATGGTAGAGCAACAATATCATGCCATGTTTAGGGTTATAAAGCCCCTGCTGAACAGTACATGTCTCAGTCCATATCTCAATATTTTTCAAGTTTCAAGCTTCCCCTTTAAAGGTATATATTTGCATAAAATGTATTTTACGGTGTTTATTAATTTTTATTAGCAATTTTTATGTATTTTTTAGTTACCAAGGATCACCTGAATTCAAATATATCTTGCCCACTGTCTGCTTATGCTTATTAAACCTTCACTTTTGAGCAAGTGTTTTAACTTGCACATGTTGTCTCTCCTAGGGGATTGTATTGAACAAGGGAAAGAAGCCAGATGTTAGAAGTCAGGAAATTCTAAATTCAAATAATATGTAACTGATGTGCTAATAATATGTGCTATGGTACATAGTTACTTCTTTAGCAAAATCAGCATTTAGAGAATTTGGGCAAGTAATTTAAATGGCAGTAATTTTAAAAAACTACTAAATGCCTTAAACGCAAATAGTTGAGCTTCTCAAATGTACTTTCTGTTTTGTGTAGGAGTCTACATCCTCATCCATAGCAAATAAACAAAATTTTGTATTCAGTCATCTGTTGAGATTCAGCAACCTAAAACAATACCCAACAGGCAGTATTTGTTCATTAAAATTGCACTACCAAACAATTGCACAAGCCAAACAGCTTCTCATTGCTTCCTTTGTAGTGTCATATAACAATAACCAGTCAGTGCGCATACCATAGATCAAAAACATTTATCCTCTTCTTAGTTCCACCAAACATAATCAGAAGTTTCAGTGTTTATGTCAGCAAATTCTAATAGTTAATGGTACTTAGTGGTGGATCAGACCTTATAATTCATCTAAATTCCACGGGGAAAGAAATTCAAAGTTATTCAAGTGTGACAACTCAAACTGAACAAGGGACACTGAAAATGCTCACCACCTCTACAAAAGGCTCTGCTTTTACTTTCACACCAATGAAAACAGAGGAAGGTACTTGAGTTTTAAAGGTCTAAGGTCAATTACCTTTCTCTTTCTCTTTTTTTTTTTTCTCTGAAGTTCATCTAATTACAGATGGTCTTAGTGACTAGAACAAATAATATCTGTACAGTTACATACAATGATAAGTACTATTAAAGTGTTCAAATGTCCAAGAAAAGGTAGAAAGAGCAGCAGAAGATTCCAAGGACAATGTTTTAAAAGTATTATGCATTCAAAGGAGAACTGCAATATCATAGAGGAAAGGCTGGGTGACAATAAAAAAACTTGTGGTATTAAATTAAGTATTATAAAATGTAGGAAGATACATTTCGGGAATAATGAAAGTTAAATTAACATCTTGGAATGTCATGTTCTTATGCAGGTGGTTCTTGGACAGTTTCAGTACTCACTATTTATTACAATAAATAATGTGAGTCTTTAGGGCAAAATATTTAACCTAACAAATGTTTAAGAAAGATTTTAACAAGGTAGCAACTGGATCTATAGGTCTTGTCACTTCAAAGGTCAGTATATCTCTGCAAACCCACCAAACTGGTCTACTAGAAATTTTGAAAAGATGTCATATTTCTGTACTAATGAACATTAGCACTCGGTAACAACTGAGCAAAAGACCTCAGAATACTAACTAATTAGTAAGTTATTGTAACTGTAAGGAGCAATCCTAACATGTCTGTGGGAAAGGCAAATGTAGGCCAATGTTGTATTGCTGGAGGGTATTACTACATGGAAAATTATAAAACCATGTCACAAGGCTTAGTGAGATCTCATCTTTCAGAAAGTGCAATTCTGCATCTGCAGAAGTTAAGCTGAAAGACGTCACAATGCTAGATTTTGTTTACTTCAATTAAATACTTTCCTCACAAAGTTTACAAGCTAAATTTTGCAGGAATGTTTCTCACTTGCGCATGATTTACAATTGATGGAAAACCATCTATATGGTCTTCTATGCCATTCTATTTATATCAACTTCACCTAGCCTTATCTAATTACATTTTATGTATTGATAAGATAGAAAATAGGGTGGTTTTTTCCCCATCATAAAAAATACTGTAAAATTCATAGCATACAAAACTATATAAAGTATATTAGACTATAGTGTATATACTCCACAGCATATAAGGCATAAAGCAAATATATTCTAAATATAAAGAGGTAGGAATGTCTCATTCCGTGATGTAAATCAGAACTTAAGTTCGTGGAAATGGGAAGCATCGTGCTACTACATACAATCTGCCTCTGCACAAGTCACTTCAGGAACAGCAAAAATGCACCCGTAATCATCTTCATCTCTCTTCTGAAGGGGAGGAAAATGTTTATTAGCTAAACTGTATGTGTTAATTTAGGGAAAAGGCAGAGAGAGAACTGATATTTTGCCCAATATCAGTGTAAGGACAGCGTCAGAATGTTAGTCATCTCCTTAGATACCATGTTTTTTGGAAACATGATAAGAGGTTATGTCTGAGATTTTGCTGTCTACAAGGACTCCAGTTTCAAAAACACTTCTGTGTGACAATATTTGCTTTCTTCAGACGCTCAATACATACGACGTCTGGCAGTGATTGCAATTCAAACACCACAGGAGTGTTTGATAAAAAACTTGAATTCAGCAAAAGTAATTAATTGGAAAATCTCACTGTTCTCTGACAGATTCTTTTTTCTTCCGTTTGATGAAACAATCAATGGAACTACAGTAATTTAGTTTGAATCACACACAAGAACTGGTACATTGTAAAATGAAAGAGTTAAAATACAGCCATTCTAAAATGACACCATTCTAAGTCCTAGTAATCTGGTTTATTTTTATTGAACCCCACAACACGTTGTGCGTAATACTGCATTTTATTACTTATTTATTTGTTTCTTATTTATTAAGAAACAACAAGCTTGATTGTTTCTTTAAAAGTGTACATTTAGAGGAGTTCTTGTGTGTGAAAAATGTATTAAAGTCTCACATTAACACATATACAAACAGACCTAGTTAGCAATATATTAAAATAAATACACTGGCAGTTATATAAAATATGCCAATAAAATATTAATTTATTTATATAGGAATCTTATTCCTACTCTTTGCCTGTATAAAGCCCACAGGTCCTTGGTTGCTTTTCCAATTTGTTCCTGGTTCTTTTGACATATATATTACTAGGAACTCTAGATATGTATAAATAAATAAAAAGCTTTATGCTGTAAAATTTATGATACAGCAAAAACTTCCTCAGTATCTAAACCATCTATTTAAATTCTTTTAGGTACTGTTACCTTGTTATATTTTTTGAACTTCATAGAGAAGCGTTAGAAAGGGAACACAATAAATAGTTCGGGGTATGGGTAGCTCGGTCAAAGACCAAAGTTCTAAACTAATGAAGTGTAATGGCCAGTTTGTAACCCAAGGTCTGTTTATGTCTCCCTTGTACCGTGTTTAAACAAAGGAATTACAAGCATGTATCAAACTATTGCCATTATTGTCAGTAGTGCAGAAGGAGCTGCCAAATATTTTAGTTCACTGTTGCACAGTAATTGGTATTCAACTGTCATTTTCCACCTAATGCTGCTGAACAAACTGTTGATGTAATTCAGACGATGAGCTTTGATAATGGAGGCAGCCCATATGGGAAAGGGAGGGTGAAGAGTGGTGTGGAATGAAACTAGAAAGGAGGGCAGCTGGTGCAAGTAACAAAGCTTTTAGCCAACCTTTCTCTGTAAAGTCTGAATTCTCAATGCCATTCTCAAGGCCATAGGAAGGTATATTACAGCTAATTTTCACATGTCTCCTAACATTGAATTAAAAAGAGAAACCCTAACTGAGGACCGGTTAATAAAGTATACTTTTCCTAGTGCTGCAGCCCAATTAATGCTATTCAAATATAATCCTGATCTTGCAATGAATCTTTTACTATCAGACAGTCATCAGGTTCTCTACAAAATCAGGGCCATAGGGTTTAATTCAGTAAAACTGCATTATAAAACTTGGAATACAGGATAAATGCTTTATTTTATTCACTACTTTTTGTAATAGGACAAAAAAAGTTGTTAGAGAGAAAGAGATTGTTTTTAAGTGAATATCATCAAACTGATTATTTGTATTTTTATGTATTCTCACAACCTTTCCTTTCTGAGCTATTTTGTTTTGACAAATATTACAGTGAATCAAAAGCTTTACAAGTAGGGCGTATGCAACTTTAAAGACCAAAACAATCATTTATTGACTAACGCACATGATAGATAGTGGGGATTAACAAGCTACCAGGTTAAGCATTAATATGCTCACCACCCATTATAATAAATCTTTGTTGGCCAGGCAGTCATCAAGCAGATGAGTAAAGCTTGGCTGCTGTTACTTTTTGAACTGCACTGCTTCTTTACTTCTGCTGAGTTGCTCTTTTCCAATTCCCTGTTTTTTCTCTTAGGATTTTATACCTTTTCATGTCAGTGTTTTCCCTCCTGAATCCTTGAGCTGATAACTATCCAGTCCCAACAGTCTTTTTCCAAAATTTTCCTTTTGTTACCTTGAATGGCTGTGGTTTATGCATTTCTCATGGCTCCTTCCCACATCTCGGTAGTTTTCTCAGAAATCTAAGACAAGGCTGCACAGCTGTGGTCTCTCAAAACCAGGCCTTGTAACACAGCCACGGAACCCCTGGGAGGAGGGTTATACACAGGTTACACCGATACTGGTTTATTTAACCAGGTCAGGGACCGTCCCAAGGCACTGGAAGACAGCCAGCTGTGTTATTAAATTGCTGCCACGCTTCTTAGCACAGTTTGGTCAGGGCCAACTAGCACTCCCCAGACAGTGCCTGGGCATGCTTTGAGGGGTTAATATTGCACAGGAACTGTTAACACCAGAGAGTTTTGATGTGGTTTCCCGGTAGTGGGGGAACTACTTTGATGTGGTTTCCCAGTTTAGCTTATCAGACTAAATACAGACACTGATTTAGCTTATCATTCCACCGATCTGGTGTCAGCAACAATGCTAAAGAGGAAAGGGGTGTACAGCCTAAAATCAGAATTAATACAGTATCTTTCATTCCAGTTACAGTGAAATATTACTGAAGCGAGACTCTTTGGGGAGACTGGGGTAGTAAGAATACTTGGTTGTTAAAAATCACCAATCTCACTATGGTTCAATAGCAAATTCCACAAAGCTATGAGAAAAAATCAGTTTGCCAAACAGAAACAAATTTATTTTAAACCATATACAACTTCTTTTTTTTCCCTGAACAATATGCACAAGCACACATGCACGCATACATGAAACTGAGTATGTTCTGGTGAAGGTTGCTAGCACATACCTCCCAGAATAACTTTCAAAGAATTAACATATTCAAATGAATGTGTAAATTAAAGCAGAAACATGTTACATTTTCACTACCTTTCAAGCTGAAAGCAGCTTGGCTTATTTGCTTTGAACTTTCAAAATATTCATCTTTTGTAGTTTCAGACT
>JAHREE010000509.1:937570-974276 GCA_033628505.1 Tringa tobata
GAAACTGTTGAAAACAGACATAGAATGAGAACTAAGTTCATCTTCAATATCATGCCATATACATTTTTATTTTACGCCCAGAAAAACAAAAATACACTCTTCCAAGTACTACTGGAAGATTTTTGTGTTTTCAGTAGAAACAATTCTACGTTCTTAAATTGAGGACGGACCCAAAGGAGGATGTAAGCAGGTATTTACAATAATTTGAACTGATTGGTCAATGCCTTGGAGTGTTACAGAAGTTCTTCATATGACAGTTTACTTTGTTTTGTCTCGCAGTAGTTATCCTACTACATGAATAACCCATTTTACCCATGTGCATAGATATGTACACAAACATACAAACTTTCATACATATCTCAAAGTATTGTTCTAGTAATAGACAGAGGAGAGAATAAACTGGAAAAAAAATGCAAAAATATGACAGTGTAAAGTTCAGTTTCCACAGCAATACAAGACATTTATCATTAAAGGTACAACCTTGAGAAAACTGCAGCTTGCAAAGAACTTATATGTACGTTGAAATGAGACCATGAATTTATCAAGTGTTTAATTTACTCATAGGTTTGTCAATTCATAAAGCTTAAGGCCATAAGAAATTATTAAATAATCCAGTTTGACTAATATATCACGAGTCATTATTTTTTCCTTCACTAATTCTACATCAAAAGTAGTAATTTTTTCTTTCCTCTGAAGTGTATTTTCTTGAACAGTAGCTTGTGTCTCAATTTTTCTCATTTGTCCAGTTTAAGCCTTCAACCATCTTGTTTCCCTCATTCTAATACAATATTGCTTGTCCTTTTATTCTTCATTGCTTTCACTACTTAACGAAACATTGCATGAAAAGTCAGTGTCTGTATTCAAACCGTACACCTATGAACAACATCAGGGCATGAACCTGACCACTGCTGCATGGTTGTGCATTCTGTTGTTATTAACGTAGTCTCTGGAAGGCTTTCAACTGAAGACAGCTAATAATCTCTGATACAATGCCTGAGTATAGTCCAAGGAGCAAAGTCATCAACAAGGGTCATTTCTAGTGCCTAGTTTGTATGCAGCCATCCTGTTCCAGGAGGTAAAGAGAATATAATCGTATGGGTCGTGCCTTGCCAAGTAATATGGATTATCAATAACCACCTTTGCAATAAAGTGTACTTCTCTGGGTGTAAAGTCAGTTCGTAAAAACAATGAAGAAAGATTATTATTGGTTAAAAACTGTTAAGGAAGTGAATTTCAAGTATTTTTTATCAAAATTAAAGAATAATATTTTTCACTTGAATTACACAGCATATAATGAGATATTGTATGGTTAATTTCTCCTCTATTTGAGGTACGATTTTCAAGGATGTCTACAAAATATATGATGTTGCTGATGGCCCAGCAGGACACCACATTTTAGAAGTCAAGACAGCAATATTAACAGTAAAGAAATCAGGAGAGACAATGCATTTTACTGCATGTTTAATGAGATTATTAGTATAAAAAGGCTTCCAGATGTAGCATGCAGGAGGATTATACACCAATTCAGGACAGCAAGAGCTCCAAAAAAAAAGAAAAAATAAAAGGCATGACTACATGAATCTAATTTCTGTCAAAGAATAAAAGGATATTATTTTCAGCCACATAAATGTGAGCTCCAAAGACAGGGCTAAATCTAAAGAAATTCCTACATCCAGTCAATGTCGTTGTAGACACCAGGACTGACTATAGAAAATTAAAAAGTGAAGGAGTAGAACTTCATGAAAATTCTGGAACTTTCATCTTTAACTGTGTTCCTGGAAGTATAAAAATGTAATTAGAAATAAATGCATAGCATATATCAATAATGTATCAAGGTTAAACAGAAAGACATAAATTAAAGAAGGTTTTCTATACGCTTCTGCACTTCAAGCCTGTGTCTGTAACTATGCAGTATGTCTTCACTAACCACAGAGTGATGTTACACCAAAACACATGGGAAAGCTGACGCAGTGAAAACACGCATAAACCGAAGGCTATCGAGTTTCAAAGACTGAAGGTTATGGCACAGCTCTGTTTGTTTCTTGTACATGGTTGATGATAGAAATCAAAGTTTCATTCTGCCTCAGCTAACTACTGTTTGTTAGCTGTAAGAAGTCCATGAGTAGCTGCCCCCAAGAATTTTCCATTGCAGAAGGAATGTCCTCGACTTTTAAGTCATTAGAGGTGAGCCTCTGGTGGGGGATAGGAGGAGGAAAAGCCTCTGTTCTGCTTTCATAAAGACAGAAGCAATCTCTTTTACTTCTTTCTGAAACTATGCAGGATATTAGGATAAATCAGTATGCTAACACTGTAGAGAAAAGTCTCAGTAACCAAACCCTAAAAACACATTCACCCATCCCAGTGTTTTGGTATGGACAAACTACTGAGAATGGGTAACTCATCTGAAACATAAAACCATAAAGAGGTTTGGTTTCGAAGGGAACTTTTCAGACTGTCTAGTTTCGACTCCCCTGCTATGGACAAGAACATCTTCCACTTAGATCAATTTGATCAAAGTCCCATCCAACCTAACCTTGAACACTTCAAATGATGGGGTGTTCACATTTTCTCTGGGCAACTCATTTCAGTGTCTCACCATCCTCATTGTAAGAAATTTCTTCCTTGTATTTAATCTAAATCTACCCTCTTTTAGTTTAAATCTGTTTCCCCTTGTCCTATCACTATAGGTTTTGGTAATCTTTCATATAAGCCCCTTTAAGTATTGATACACCTCGATAAGGTGTCCAATGAAGATGTACAATGTACAATGAAGTGCAACCCTGGGTGCTTGATCTTGCTTGCTTCTATGCAAGGTAACTTGCTTCAACCTTTTTGACCCTACAACAAACTGATCCACCCTCTTGATGTGGCTTTTTCCTTAGGAAATAGGAAAATTTCCTTATTTTTTCCTTATTTTTGTTAAAATCTTGAGCTCACATTAAACAAATAGGTATGTCAAAATAGCCTTGTACATGTGTGCTGTAGAAATAGCTACATAGTTTCAACAAAAGCATATTCACAAGTATGGCCATCTCATTACAAATATCAAAAAAATCCACAAAGACATAAATGAGAGAGAAAAACGTGCTCACTGAAGGAAAAAAGGCATCTTTGTTTCTGATTACATTTTTTTCACATCTTTACACTTCTAAAACATAAATTCAATGGAAGTTGTCAGGGTTCACAAAAGGGCAATTGTATATGCTTTAATTTCAAGTCAAATATTTTGCAAAGGTTTAAGGAGAATTTCATCTCTTTAATGTTAAACTGGGGATGGGAGATAGAGCTAAGTTTAAAGGGTAAAGACTTGCATGACCAAATGGCCTTTTCTTGTCCAAAAATTTTATATGTCCTTCTAAAATACATCTTTTGTTTATATAATTTCAGGAAAAGCCACACTGGGACACCTGTCGAACTTACAACATAGGTGACATTTCAATGAGAACAGCTGACAGGTTTGAAGGGTAAATGACACCTGAAGTAACCAAAAAATGTAGACACCTATTACAAAAATTATTTTTCTTCAATTTGTGTCTATGAGACCTTGGAATGTCCAGATTTAAGTTTCCTCTTATCAAATACGTTAACATGATTGTCAGTAAGGGAAATATAAGTATAAATTCTTTGAATAAAAATTAAACAGAAAGTAAATTTAATTAATTTTAAATACATGTACAGACATACATGTATGCTTATCTGTATACATATATATACATATATGTAAAAAGAAATATTTTTCAGAAATCTCTTTGATAATGTACCTCATCAGTGGCTATTGTAATGCAGTATTTTCCATTAAGATCTAAGCATATTCTGGTGAATTTTCTACTGAACTCTAAAATTATAACAACTCCTACTCTTTATGAACTATCCAGATTATAAATAACTAACTTATTTGAAATAAATATGTATATATATAAAATACAAAATACAAGTTAAAAAAATAGATTTTTTTAAAAAAACATTTCTCAAAAGATTGCTTCACCTTGCATGCTGTTTGCTAACAAAGAAAATTCTATAAGAAAATTAAGGACACACATACTATTATAACTTAAAATCAGTTCTTTATGAATTGTTCTCACAACATCACAGATTGTTGAACAATTTTTTCCTTTTTTTTTGCTTTCACATACTTCTTTGGTTAAAAATTAGGTCAGTAAGTCAATCTGTTAACATTCTAACAGCACACTTTTACATATTAAACATTCTTTGGAATATTTTCTTCTGTTAAATTAAAAAAAAATAAATAATTACACAATGGTTCCATTTCTTCCTTAAGAAAAACAGCATTCAATCTTGAGGCCCGATATGGTTAAGATATTTAAATCAATATGCCTCTGAAGTTTATTGCAGTGATCAAGAAGAGCAGAACACGAACAATGACACTCAGTCTAAAGTTGTCTATTTCCAACTCCGTGAATTGTAATGATTTAGTAGTTATTATTGGGTCATATTTTGGACAAACTCTTCCAGATCCAAATTTAAAGGTGTCTTCATAAATGCTTTAAATTACCAAGAGAGCTAGGAAATTGAATTTTTGATACTGTGAAAAAGTAGTTTTAATGCATCCAGTTTGACAACGTTATATTTTAAATTATATATCTGCGCAAGCCTAGTACATCACTATAGCCACAAATTACCTCTCCTTAAAAGCTGAAACCTAATTCAATATGCAAATACAGTACTTCATTTCCTATCCTATAATTTCAGACCTAACTCAGTATCATTTGTGGGAATATTCCGTTATTTCACTGCTGCCTTAAAAGCTGAATGAACATTATGAAATAGTTGATGCCACTCTTATGAAATTAATACAATTTCCTTTCTGCAAAATCTGCCCATCAAAAGAAAAACCTAAGTTCTGAAGAATAGTAAAAATTTCAGCTTCCTAAGTGATACATATTAGCATTTCATCCTTCAATTATTTTTTTTTATAGTAGTTAATTAGCAGGTGGATGTCATCTAAAAACTAGACAGTTTCAAAAGGCAAGTTGCAATGGATGGCTAAGAAAGGAGAATGGAGCACGCTCATATTCCAAAATTTCCTCCAAAAGAGGAAATGGGCACAAACTCAAATGTAAGAAGTTCCACCTAAACGTGAGGAGGAACTTCTTTACTTTGAGGGTGGCAGAGCCCTGGAAGAGGCTGCCCAGGTGGTGGAGTCTCCTTCTCTGGAGACATTCAAAACCCACCTGGACAATTTCCTGTGTAACCTGCTCTAGATGGACCTGCTTTGGCAGGGGGTTGGAGGAGATGATCTCCAGAGGTCCCTTCCAACCCCATGTGATTCTGTGAAAATCTAAAGAGGCAGGTAAGCAGTACACACTTGTTTTTGCATGAGAGGATGACCTTGCTTAATGACCTTGTTTGTTCTCCTACAACTATTGTTTTTTTTCATATATGTGAAAGAGATGAATGAGAGATGATATGCAGCATATGAAGGCACGGACCCCTGTCAGTGATGCAACCAGAATAGTTTATTATAACACCTTATATAGTACTAATGTATCTTCTTTCCCAACCCACACGCCCCTGAAATCCCCAACTGCCAGGTGGGCGGAATTCTCCTCAATCAGTCAGGCTACAAGGCATTGTTTACAGGTCGTCTAGACTTGCTCACATGAGCTCCCCTGACAGTGTTCCTGTTTCTTCTATTCCTTCTTCTGGTCTCTGCCTCTTCCACAATCCTGTTCACCCACAGAGATAGATACCATTTCATGGACAGATGAATATCCTCTTTATTCTTCCTTGTAGTCTTAATACTCTGCCATTGCTATATTTTTTTATATCCTTTGTATGCTCACCCATGTCTTTCTCCTCTCTTCCTCCTCCATGTGGTATCTTGGTGATGAAAAGTGTACAAGATGGAATAGACAATAAGGTAAAATATTAGTCAAAAGATTACTTGGGTACAAGTTTCAAATGGTCAGTAAAGATATTTTTTCTGGACTCAGAGTAGGAGTTACATCAGTTAAAAAAATACTATAGAAATCATGATTAAGATGGCTTGATAAAGATTCTTGTTAGAAAAGAGAATGTCTTGAAGGGATGGATTCAGCAACATTACCTGGATTAGGCAGTACTGATAATTTGTGAGGAAATTTACAAGAATAGCACGGAGATGATTTTGAGCATCTAATGAGCATGAACACCTCTATTTGTCTTTGATTTAGGGTAGCTTCCATGTGGAACAACATGTCATGTTACCTTTGTATTATTTTGCTTTCTGGTATATGCCTGCCAGGATCCCAAGAACATTACCAGTCCTTAGAGGGCCAGCCTCCAGCCTTGCCTCCTAGATGGGCATCAGGCCTCTGTTCATATATGTCTGACATTTGTCTTCTTTTGCGCCTGACTGGACACTTCAGCTCCTGACTTGGCCCCTCTGAAGCAGTCCCACTCTTGCTGCTGCCTGGCAAGGCCTCATCTCAACCTCACCACTTTACTACAGTACTTACGCAGTGATCAAAAATATCCTACATTTGTGTGGTCTTTTTGGCAAATAAACTTTTGTGTAGGAACAATAACTGGCACTTCTTACAGAATTGACACATTTGTTCATTTTTATCTTATTATTTTTCTTTATTTTAGCTGTCTCCCATCAACATACCTGGTTGCAACCAAAATTTGTGCAAAACACTATTAAATTCCATTATTGTAAGCCTTAAATTGATATGCTACCTCTTTTAAAAATAGTTCTTTCATAAGCTTTGGTGAAAGTTTAAGGCTTTTTGTGGAGACTTTGGTCTAGTTAAAAAGGTTTTTCTACATTGTGGTTTCTTTCTTCAGTTAACTTTGAATTTAATTCAGTAATTTATTAAACTGTTATATCTTTAGATTATGCAGTTTATACATGAAAATTTTGGTTTGCTGATTCCAGTGCAGGACACTTAGGATTACAGATCTCTTTATTACTTTAGAGTATTTGAACATCTATGACATGGTATCCATTAATATGAAATCAATTGGTTTGTAGTTGTTGAGTGATTATGTAAGAAAAATCTCATTGGAGATGTTATCTGGAAATTCCAATACTGCTCTCTGAAAAACTGTTGTCTAAAACTTCACCCTCCATGGTAGGGTCAGCATGACCAAGTCTCAATGTATCTTTCTTGATAAGGTTCTCGCTATGACTTCTTTAGTAAGAAATATTATCATTTTACCTATGAATCATTGACAATTATGACAAATCTATCTAGGAAACATTTGAGCTATTGGATTTTCAGGTAACAGAATATTTTCTGCATGGTTTTATTTCCATGCTGTTTTTTTGTTTATGTCGTATTTGTGGCCACATAGCTTTTGGGTGAAATTAGATGAGATATGGCATATGCTAGTAAATAGAAAACAAATGTTCAAAACCCAGTGGAAGATATTGTAACTATTACAAGGGCATATAAATTCTCTCCTACATCATCAGTCGCTGCAAAAAATAGAACAAACTGATTTTCTTATTTGTTTCTATGGAGCTTTCTTTAAATAAAGAATCTTCCTTTGTAGTCAATATTCTTCAAATAACATAAATAAAATATTTTCCTTTTAACATAATAAAGTGATTCTTTTGCAGAATGCCAAGAGTTTTTAATAATAGCACTAATGGGAGGAAGCTGATTCAATTGTCTTCTTATTAAATCAGACTACTAGTTTCAGGCTAAAAACTTATAGGTAATTTTTTCCTGAAGCTACAAGAAATTCTTTGTACACATTAGCAAAATGATAAAATGGTTACTTTGTTATCCCTCTGTCTTTCCATCTAATCCAATCTGTCCCACCTGCCCTTTACAAAGAAAGATTAAGAACAATAACTGTAAGATGGTGAGGTTACACAGAAGTAAGGTGGGCAGAAATGCAAGGACCCATAAAAGAAATAAGGAGAACCTTAGCTCTGACCCTGTTCCTTCACTGACACAGAAAAATCCTGTAGGAACAATCCAGACAGATTGCTCCTTTTGATGAGAAGGAGTGAGTCTATGAGTGGGCTGCCTACTTTGTTCTGAAAATACATTTTATATGGCCTAAAAACCTTTATCTGGCCAGGTTTTCATATTGGTACAGACTCTTTTTCAATGATCCTTCTCAGTGGAACCAAAATGAATTTAAATAATTCTTTCATATGAAGCATAAAAAATTGAACCAGTGAACTGAAGTCAAAGGAACAAAATATTAAATTTGTGAAAAATTGTTCACAGGCAATTCACTGTGTATAAAAAAAATAAATCTCATTTTTAGGACAGTATCTGTTAGGGTACTTGATCAAAGCTGGTTTCAGAGGTGTATTTAAATTCATGTCATGTTGACAAAAAGCTATAAACAATGATAGATTCAAAGAGTGCCTAGCCAGGAACCAGTGGAATATCTATTATATTTACTAGAATAAGGATTTTCTATTAATAAAAAATCTGAATCCTTGTTTTTAAGGAAATTTTTGTTGCAAGATCATCCGTCTTAGTGTTCTATGGGGCTTTGTAGCGCTATGTCAGGAAAAGTCATAGGCATCACTTTTCCAAAGGGCTAATTTCTTTGGAGCTAAGAGAGCCAACATCATAAGACACTAAGATTCCTTCTGCTTTCCATCCAGTCTATTCTTTTTGGAGTGGTATGTTAAATGATGCTTCACTTCCCCTCAACACTCTGTTGTTATGCTAGATTCATAGAATTGTTTAGGTTGGAAAAGACCTTTAAGATCATTGAGTCCTACCCTTGACCTAACACTGCCAATCCACCACTAAACCATGTCCCTGAGTGCCACATCTACACATCTTATAAATACCCCTGCGGATGGTGACTCAACCACATCCCTGGGCATTGTGTTCCAATGTTTGTCAACCCTTTTGGTGAAGAAATTTCTCTTAATATCCAATCTAAACCTCCCCTGGCATACCCTGAGACCATTTCCTCTTGTCCTATCACTTGATACTTGGGAGAAGAGACCGACCCCCACCTCACTACAGCCTCCTTTCAGGGAATTGTAAAAAGCGATAAGGTCTTCCCTCAGCCTCCTTTTCTCCAGCCTAAACAATCCCAGTTCTCTCAGCTGCTTCTCATAAGATTTGTTCTCTAGACCCTTCACCAACTTCTTTTGTCTTCTTTGGACAAGCTTCAGGACAATCTTACAGAATGCCCCAAATTATAACAGCTAACAATTAATTTTTCATCCTTATTGGAGAAACATTTTAGCAATTTTCTTATTTTATGGAAACCAAAATCCACCTGAATGAATAGTGGACATGTGACAGTGTCAGAAAAGAATGACTCTTTTATATCTTAGACTGGTCAGGGATGTAAACACTGACAGCAGATGAACTAGCAGAATGGGAATATGGACGTCTGACAACTCACACAATTTCCCAATTTTGTTTTCATTTTCTATTAGAACCAAAGACATTATGAAATACACTACTTAGGTTAATTGGAATTTGTTGAGCAATTTAATGTTGAGATTTTTTCTATAGTTTCATTCATGTAAATTCTTTCTTGGTTTCAATCATTTATTTACATCTCAGGGCCTGAATTTCACTGAAGCATAGCCAATGCAGAAATTGCTTTCTTTGTTTCTCTTTGTGTTGAGTCTTTCCCTTTCCTATTGAATGCTATTGGGTTTATGGACTTTCTGCTTTTTTTTCAGTTCTTGTAATTGTTTCTGGTTTTCTGGTTTTGTTTCCTTTATCTTAATGTTTCACGGTAGCAAATTGCATTTGTTTTGCTTCATTTTGGGTTGGGTTTTGTTTTGTTTTGTTTTTTTTCTGCACAGCTATGTCTTTCTGAATGTTTTCAGGAAAAATTATTCAGCAATTTCAAATAACTAGTAGAAGCACTTTTTGTGTTGATGTTTTTGTGTGTGGGGATATATTTTCAAGCTTAACATTAAAATAAGGTTTTGTATGAAAATAACTTCTCTGTTAATTCTCATAATACAAAGTGCCTGGGTTATTTTTCCTCAGATGGATTTTGTTTTCCATTAAAATTGCATTGCTTTTATTTTTTCTCTGTTTCAGGTTCTCTAACAGTCTTCCCTTTGTAGCCATTTCAGTTAGACCTACATTTAACTGATTTGTACTACAATACATTAATTGTATTACTAGACTCCAAGAATTCGTGTAATGAATCTTTCTTTAGGTCCAATACATGAACACAAAACAGCTGCATGAAACATAAATTTCCCACTTATATGAATCTAGATTCCCTAATACCTGAAACAAAAGCATGCTATGAGTATTTTTCTTCACAAGTCAGTTACAGATCTACAAGTGGTGTAGGATATGGATAAATGGCTTCTGCCTTCCTTAATTCAACTACTCTATAGAATGCATTACTATGTGGTTGCATCCAAATACATATGTTAATGTGCAGAGAAACATTCACACCAGATCTGGAACATCGGAGGCATTTTTTAATGTAATATCACATAAAGAATATTTGGACATGTGAAACTGTTGTATAGATCACTAGTGTATATTACTGCAGAAATTATGAATTATATGGATATTGTGAACACATTCATCACAACAGAGATTCTAAATTTCTTCATATTTTCAGTGACACTATCATCTAATTTTTTTTTAGAGCTATGAGTTTATCTGCAAAACACTTTGTGCCTAGTCACTCAAATTAATTTACAAAGTTTCAGAGTGCTATTTTCTAAAAAAAGCTCTTTGTGACATATATGACCTAAGGAGGCCTATTACTGCTGAAAAAAATCTGGTCATTTCATATACATCATTTCCTCTTAAGATTTTCTCAGATTTCTTTTTTCAGTATTACATAACATCACAATTCACTTTTGAGATGTCACATCAGGCATTGAAAACATATTCAAAATAATAAAAAAAATAAGATTCTTTTTATGTAATATGAAAAACTCAAACCTAAGCTTAATGTATTTTCCACAAAGAAGCACCAACGTGTTTCAACAATTTTATCACTGTCATCAGTCTTACATGGAAGAGATGCTGATATCATAGTGATAGGCAGTGGTCAGGATTTTACATAGTATTTGAAAAAAAAACCAAACCCAAACTTCCAAAGAGGCTTGGAAAGTACATTACTATGACATTGGAGAATACTTAATAAATATAAAGCAATGACAACCATAAATGCATCATTTTGAACATTTTCCATTAGGAATATTATTAGTCCAGAGTAAGTAACAGGAAAGTGGTAAAAGCCTCTTGTAGCTGAAAGTTCTATGTTATGAAAGAATGGAAGATGATGACAAAGTAGTTCATGATATCCTACAAATATTTGAATGCTGTTAAAATGTGTAGAGAGCTATTATTTAGTGTGGTACATAGTAGAGTAACTCTGATAGAAAATTTAAAAATATATTTATTATGAGGGAACTACACAATAGGTAGATATAGATGGCTGTGTAGACCTTTGAAGATAGGTTGTGCATAGGATTAGAAAATATGCAGTAGGGAACATTCTGACAGGCCAGTCTATAAAACTTTTCCATCTCTCTTTTTAATCCTCTCTAATTTTTATTTGAATAAATAGGATAAGTTGTGAAACACCCTTCAGAAGCCAAAGTTTGAGATTACTGTACAGCAGTATTTGAAAGTCCTTGGGGAGATATCAGAAGGTGCTGGTATTACACCCGATGCCATCCTAATGAATTTCTGTTAATTGAATCCTCATCTCCCTTTCCTGCTTTGCTCTGTATATCTCAGAAGAATTCTGTAAGCTGTCAGCCAGACATCTGTATAATTTACTTGGGACTTGAAAGATATCCGAGGGCTGAAGCAGCACAAGTTCAAAAGGAATACTCATGTGAATCAGTAATTGTTTAATTCTCATCGGGGCAATGAAACAATGTAACTGGAAAGACAAACACAGCAGATGGATGAAGTCTGGGTCTGTGGCATATCTGGAGTAATTCAGAGAAATCGTCTGTGATGCAGTAAGCCCTTATTCATTTTATTCTGATTGTTCTGATAGTTTGTTGACATGTCTCAGCTCTCCTGGTTGCAATGGCAAAAGGATCTGTTGCAGCAACAAGGGGAGCCATCCACAGAGAAAAAGAATTTTTTCAGATCCAAGTATCAATGCAGGGAAGAAATGAAAAATTGCAAAGGGCCTCAGTAGGTCCTCTTGAGTATGAGGAGGCCATGACATAGAGGAGGCTGAGCTATTATCTTAACTGAGGAAAACATGGATTTGTCTGAGTTTCCAATTCAGTTATCAGCCTTTTATACAAACAAATCACTGCTAAGCACATCATGAAGAGTGCTAAAACTGTCTATTCTGATAAACTTCCATCCCTTCTCTACTTTGTGGCTTCTGAAATTCTATTATTCTTACTATTCAAATCCAGTCTGTACTATCTTATTAATTTTAATTTTTATATTATTGCCCCATTTAAAAAAAAAGTTAATAAAAACTTTTAAGATATTTTATTTACAATTATTCTTAAGTTATATATTTTATGCCCTGCTCTTTTTCAGTCCTGCCCACATTTTTTGTTTGGTTTTGCTGATTTATTCCTGCTATGGGTTCATATAAAAGACCAGAGAATAAAATATGCCTTCCTTAAATTGCACAGTTTCAAAAATTATTATTGTCCTTACCTTTCATAAAGGAGCTAACTATATTGTTGGACATCTTCCAATAATGTGTCTTCTCTTGGCCAATTTTAAACTTCTGATGTTTCGTTGCGTTTAAACGATTCTGATGAATGAAAAGTCACCAGAGAGGTTTTTGAATCCCTGTGCTTGGAAATTTTCAGAACTTGCCAGAGTAAACCCCTGAGCAACCTGACGTAACAAAGAAGTCAGCTTGCTTTCAGCAGGAAGTGGTACTAGATGAACTTCAGAGCTCCCTTACAAATTTTTATATCATTCATTGAGAGAGGTTGTCAGGAGGCTACAGACTATTGTTTTCACATTGAAATTCAGGTTGGTGTTTTGGGGGCCCAGAGGTCACAGACAAGGCCCAGGATTCTGGATTCTGGAGGCAGAGAACAACCAAGCAGGGATTGTGTGTATAGAAACTGGTGTCTCCTAAACACAGAAAGTGTTATGCTGAGGTGTCTCTATGTAACAAGTGATGAAATTCTGGGTTGCCATATACAAGGTTGAGGACTGGCCCTCCCACTTTTCCGGAGGGATAGAAAAGGTTGGTCATTAGCATTGTTGCATGACAGCTCAGTCGGGAGCTCCAGCACATCTTGAAACTGTGGTTAGTTTTTATTAGCTCTGGGTATGAGTTTAATCAGCCTTTAGGAAAATGCATCAATTGTAGGAAGTCAGCTGAGCTGAAATGGGAAATGATCCATGGACCGTTTGGAAGGGCCTTTGTACGTAGTTTCACTCCTAGGACACAACTGTCACCAACACTGTTTCAGTTTTTGGGTCAGGTGTTTATGAATGTGCAAGTTTTCTTGGGGTTCTTATATAAGTTTAAACCAGGTAGATCTTTCATTCTGTCAGAGGTTATCCTTGTCTTTTTTTATACTAAAAGTGAGGGAAAGCAACAGAAGATTGGGGAGGAGGACTGTAAACACGCTCAAGTGACTGGCATGTGGGGTGCTGGAAAACACATCTATCACATTAATTGTTGCTTAGTTTTGTGTGTTCAACAAGTAGAACACCTGCACTGAGATAACCTTGGCCTGGGATGGACTCAGGGGCACCTTCTCCAACACGCCTGAGATTCTTGCCCAACTGTTGAAGACATCAAAGCACAGCAGAAAACTCTGCCTGACAGAATCCTTGGAATACAGGCCCAAACAGCAAGTGGGAGCTCTCACTCTCTCACTCCTTTGTTAACAAGGACTCTCTTGCTAGTAAGGACTCTCTTGCTCCACGGTGCCTGCATCTCCTGCTTGCCTGCTGCTGCTTGGGTGCTGCTTCAGAGATTCCCCAGTCCCCGAGGTCTCGAGATTAAACTTGTTCTTTGCCTTTCACCTGTGGTTTTGTGGTTGTTCCTGCGTCCTGCCTGCATCGGCTCACACATAAAGAATAAGATCATTTTATTTCAGAAGACTGGATTTCTAGTGATTTGGACTTCCACAGCCAGATTTCTAAGTTTCTTTTGAAAAATTCCAAACCAGACCCAAACAGAAGGATACTATGGCACATCCCATTTTGCCAGTTCATTTTATTGCTAATGAACATGGAACCAATATCTTTATTAAAAAACATGAACATAATTTTTTCTGTCACAAACAACAAACCCTCAAACTTCTCTGTTGCACAATGCGTGCAGAGTCATGCAGAAATAGTACATTAGCACAAGAAAACAGGAAAGGCAAATAAGGATGGTGTTAGGTTAACTGCCTTTATTCTTTAACTGAGGCATGGATATTTAGCCAAACACAGAATCACATTAAAGTAACTCTATCATGTCTTGTTCTATGTGAGCCTGTTCTGCTATAGTTCATTTGTCTTCATGATGGTCTAAAGTATATTACTGAAATCCTCATAGACTGTTCAATATATTGAATAGCCTGTTGAGTAGGGTAAAATACCTGCAATGTTAAAGGTCTGACTGATATGAAGTAGTGACTAGATGCTGTTCCTACTGCATTAATTAATTACCAATGAAAGAATAAGTCTCTCTCACTTCCTCTGATCAGAAATTCCCTGGACCTGGTAACTAAATGCTAACTAAAGATCTTCCAAATTAATTACTCCCTGAAAAAGCTTTTTTTCCCCTCACTTTATTACAAAAACATTTTCTGAAAGAATGAAGTCAGTTGTCGCAGTGTGTGTCATGGGAGTTCATGTGAGTAGAAAGTCATGTAGAAAGAGTCTGGCGAAAGCTTCTCCAAAGATTTATTTCCTTGAGTATGTATGATTTGATGAATTCATTCTCATATGTTATTGGAAACTGTTAAGGAGAGCACATTGAAAGAATACCATGACTGGGGAAAAAAGCAGGACAGTAACAATGAAGCTACCTTCTAGCTGCCATGCAGAAGGAGGTACTGAACTATATGAAGGTGAGGCATTTAGTACACATCTCTGACTACTAATGCTTTCATTACTCATTTAAACTTACTTACAAAATCTTATTAAATTTTCAGTTGCTTTATCACTCTTCTCAATCCCTGTATGAAACTTACAAGCAAAACATTATTTGTTTGTTGGTTGGTTAGGGGTTTTTTGTGTTGGTTTTTTTGTTTGGTTTGGTTTGGTTTTGGTTTGGTTTTGTGTTTTTGTTTTTTTTTTTTAAATCAGGAAATTATTTTTGTGTCCTGATTCCTCTTCCTTTTATGTCTTTCAAGACATGAAAAATCTGTCACATTTGTTTGTGGCCAGGTTTCCAACTATGATTCAGAAAACGTTTTTTAACTGAAAGTAAAGTTTACACTCAAAATTGAAGACAATAGTTCTGACAGAACAGACTGTGTGTAAACTCCGTTTATATAAAGTTCTCACAAAGAATTCAGGGCTAAATCTATCTCCCATTAAATTATGTGGGGATAACAATGAAATTAATAAGAAATAGGTCAGGTTGCTTATGAATCACAGACTCACAGAATATTCGTGGTTGGAAGGGACCTTTGAGATCATCGAGTCCAACCCCTCCCCCCAAAAAAAACAACCCAAGACCAAAAAACACACACACCACACACACACACAGACAGACAAAACCCAACAATCTCAGGCACTAGAGCATGCCCTGAAGTGCCACATTTACACGTTTCTTAAATACATCCAGGGATGGTGACTCCACCACCTCCCTGGGCAGGCTGTTCCAGTGCCCAACCACCCTCTCAGGAAAGTCATTCTTCCCTATATCTAATCTAAACCTCCCCTGCCCCAACTTCAGACCATCTCCTCTGCTCCTGTCATTATTCCCTTGGGAGAAGAGGCCAACACCCACCTCTCTCCACCCTCCTTTCAGGTAGTTGTAGAGGGCAATGAGGTCTCCCCTCAGCCTCCTCTTCTCCAAACTAAACATGCCCATCTCCCTCAGCCTCTCCTCATATGACTTGTTCTCTAGTCTAATGACTACAGGTAACCCTTAGACGGTTTAGCAGAAGACATTTCATGAACTTCAGCAGCTTGAAGTGCTAGGGACTATATTACCATTCCCCTTTTTGTTACAATATTTTTTATTCACCATATTCTTAGACCTATTTGGAACTACACAATTAGCTCTGATCTTTTCTTCTTGTTCTCAAGATCTACATTATTTTATTAATTTCAGCATGAATTCCATTATGAACTCATGCACCTCTATTTTACCTATTTTTTAATACTGAAATTAAAACAAAAGATGATATGAAACACTACCTGTTTAAATATAAATATACCGTTTGAAATTTTGCAAGTATTAGAAGCAGAGATGGAGAAAAAGGAGACCATTAAATATAACTAAGGCGGCGATCTCAAAATCATTGTTCCTCTGTAGGATTTCTGTCTTAATGAACAAATATTGACCTATGATATGTAAAAATGATAATTAAAAAGCCACTCTGTCTTACTGTGACGATTATCTAAATTTTGCACTCTGCAAAACCTGTGTATGATTGTGTGTAAGCTCAAGATCTATTTCTACATCAAGCAGTCACAATTAAATTGTATTCCTCCAAAGTGTCGGGGAATATGTGTAATTCCACTGCTCACCGAAGAGCCTGCAAATATTTTCATTGATATAGTAGGTCAATAGGTTATGCTTTGTTTCCCTTTTAAATAGAAGCATTGGTTGGTACCTTGATTTGACATAGTGCTATCCTGGTTTAAGAACCAGAAATAAATAGGCATGTAGCTGAACTGTAATAAATGTGGATGAAAACAATACATATGTCTTTGCAGTATTCTACCAAAGAGATAGGTTTAAGGCAAATCTCGGATGTTACTGAAGAAGTTAGCTGAATAGATTTCAAGAGCTGCATATTAAACATTTTAATCAAGTTGTGTTCCATTAGTATTTTCATATATTTCTACTTTTAAAGGTCTCCTAATATAAGGTAAGACAAACTTCAATATATATGCAAGTGTGTTTAAGTGTGTGTGGGCGTATGAGTATGTGCAATATCCGTTAATTTCATAGTAAGTGCCAACTGCAGATGCCTTGTGGCTCTGTACTGGATTTTACTTTTCCATTTTTATTTGATTTCTTTTTTTCCTCTCTTGAATTTTTCTCCAGGCTATAGTTTATCCTGATGGAAAAATTCCTTACAACCAGGATTTGTGTCTTTAACATAAATACTGACAACTTGCCTACGACTATATTGCCTATAGAAACAATAACAAAAAGACTGGATTGCACATAAGCAGTCCAGAATCAACTTTTTACTGCAAATTTCTTTTAAATAGAAATACATTACCATTAAAACAATGTTGGTTTTGGCTGTAAAGTTAAAGGCAGAACATCAACAAACCTAAAATGTTTTCAGCCCTGAGGGAAGAGAATATTCTGTTTAATGAAATAAGAGTGTGGGAGTTTAAAAAAGTTGTTAATAAAAATCACTGAATAGCCATGTCTGTTTTCCCATATCCAGCAAATTCCCCCCCGACCCCTTCCTCCCCTCTGAACTGAAACAGTGTTTTCCATCTATTTTTTCTATTTTGGGTAAGCATTTCCTTAACCCAATGTAGTTTTTCTTCTAAAACTTCAGGATGCAGTGCTAATTTTCTTTAAAATTGTTTTGAATAAAAGTTGATTTCTAGTGTACCTTTTTCCACTTCCTTTGTGCCAAAGCTTCCCCTTACACCTCTGTAAGATAAAAAACCCAATAAGATGACAGAAGCTTACCTTCCTCGTGCTACAAGCACAGCAGTGATTAATATTATAGAGAAAATGCTTCAAAGCCCAATCTTTTTTAGAAGTTACTGCAAAGACAGATCTCTCATATTTCAAATAATTTCCCCCTCTCTG
The DNA here is from genome assembly GCA_033628505.1 of Tringa tobata. Lineage (NCBI taxonomy): Eukaryota > Metazoa > Chordata > Aves > Charadriiformes > Scolopacidae > Tringa > Tringa tobata. The sequence continues at coordinate 955,400 of JAHREE010000509.1, forward strand.
ACTTTGAAGGCGATACTTAGGCTGGTGAAAAATAACAAATAAATAAATAAAAATTTTAAAAGCTATTAAATTCTATTACAAATGTATATCTAGTTACGATCCTTTCTGTTTAATTTTTTTTTCAGAACAATTTGTTGTCTTGAAATTTGCTGTCAAGAAACATGATTTAATTTTATACAGTTAATTTAGGTGTAATTAATATTTCTGCTTAAGATACATAAATTATCCTGGCAATTATAGTTGCATGTAGTATTTTACTCTGTGTTGTTTTAAATTACCACTGTATGACTATGCTGAGATAGACAACCTTGTTTATATACAACCTGATTAACTTCGATTTAGTGTTGTGCAGAAATTGCTGATATATGCATAAAGATTCTTGGCGGATCAGGAGATCAGGACCTTTGAAGTACACAGAACTGGCAAGCAGATACCTTTTCCATTTCAGTAATTTCTACACTTCTTTATCAAGTAGCTTGATTCCTCATACGAACACCTGTATATGTTCGAGAATGTGCATCTGCTTATGGTTGTAAGGAATGAACAAGTAAGAAGTAAAAGAGAATTTGTAAATTACTTTGGGGAGCAAATTTTAACATAAAAGCATTGGAATAAACCATTTTTTGAACTGCACTTGAATGGCTAGGAAACTAATTTATTAATAATAAAGCCAGAAAATGCTTGATAGCTGAGATTTTATTTTTCAACATTGTTTTAGATAAATTCCCTAAATTGTATATAAAACCATAATAAAATATTTCTGATAATAACAATACATGTTGATTAGATTAGATCTTGTCAGTCAACTGAGAAAAGAACAGTCACAAGCCTACATTTTTAAGAACATCCCTGTGAGTCCAAGAATTCAGCTTTTCAAAAATCAAATCAGGTCTTTTAAAGAAAGATGAAGTCCTAAAGGACTTCCTGCTTTTTCAATTATTTGTAACTTTTTAAACATTCATGCCCTTCAGTTCAGATCTGTGTCTCTAATTTATAATTAATATGTATAACAGATCTAAAAAAACCACCAAAACAAATAAAACACCTTGTGCTTTTTTTCTGTATTTCACTGAATCCGCTCTCAATGACTCATTTTAGGGAGAAATGTCAGTGTTCTTTAAAAGTCAGTAAATAGTAGAAGTTTTCCTCTCTTAGCTCCATTTTCAGTTCCATGCTGAATAATTTAAATGTAGAGAGCTTAATTTGTGGTTACTCCGGATACTATTCAAACTCCCTGAAAAGACTGTTTACATGATATTCAAAATTTTCCCATTGAATTAAAGCCTTTGTGGTTTATTACAGAAAGCATAACTCGAAAATCAAACTGGAGATCATACTTTAAAGTGACACTTTAAATATCCATGGATTGGACCACGCTTGTTGGTGATATCAGCTGAAAATTAAGGAAAATAAAATTTCCCAATCTAAATAGTAAGGGCTGAAAACTTTAAAAGAATTGAATATGCAAGATTCTGCTGCTTCTTATAGAAATTCAAATTATATCCTTTTCATAGTTAACTGACATTTCTATAGAATATTCAGTGCAACAGAATGTCATCTAGTTGCAGACTTCCTGATATCCTTTCAAATAATAAAAACACAGGAGATTGGTATCAATTCAAGCTCCAACAGGGTAGGTTTAGACTGAACATTAGGAAAGAATTCTTCCCAGAAAGAGTGGTCGGGCATTGGAATAGGCTGCCCAGGGAGGTGGTTGAGTCCCCATCCCTGGATGTGTTTAAGAGACGATTAGATGTGGTGCTGAGGGATATGGTGTAGGGGAGGACTTTGTAGAGTAGGGTAGATGGTTGGACTTGATGATCCCAAGGGTCTCTTCCAACCTAGATGGTTCTAGGATTCTATGATTCTATAATACTCGGAGCACCACAACTTTTCAGCATTCAGCCTCAGAGAGAAAATTTACTTCCCTGTGTTAAATACCTTTCTAGTACAATGCCTGCTAGGGGATACCTGCCTGAAAATGGATATGGGACAGAAAAAAGCAACCACTGAGGGACCCAAACAAACTGTCCACTAGTAAATACGACACCTGGAGGCATGTTTTAACTACTTTGAATTAACTACTTAGAATTAATGTTTTTAAGAAATTGCTTAAATACATTTCACTTGGAAATGTTGAGAAGTCCAAAACACAGAGCTGTTTCCCAGAATACATCTTGCTGACACTTCAAAGCACTTTCTTGAAAGTGCTTTTCACTACAGCATTTCCAAAGACATGGAGTTTCTAGAAATTATATTCAACTACAGTCTGTAGTGAGTTCAAGAGATAGGATGCTGTCATACTCAAATGATAGATATGGGCTCAAATCTCTTCAGACACCAGAGAAAATGAATCTTTGGCCTGAACTGATTTTAATTTAGGTAAATTAATCATATCCTGGCTTAATTACAGCTATTGATATATTATTTAAAAGGGACATCGTACCTACCCTGTGTATATTAGCAAAGTTTAAACATAAACTAGACTGTGGACTGTCTAATGTTGTAAAGACTGAAGTCCTTGAAGCATATCAAGTTACAAAATTTTCCAATGAGAAGACCTCTGTTTGTCTCAGAAGCTTTCAGGGATAGCGTGTAACTAAGCTGTGGTTGTGAGGAACCACAAACCAAATTTAGATATCAAAATTGAGGCATTCTTTTGTGATTAAAACTCTGATTGCATGAGATTGCTTGGTTACCTGACCAATGTTTAAGTAAAATATCAGAAATATCAGCTTTATATGAAGTACACTTTCTAAATATTTGAGTTGTACTCTTTCATAGAGTACTCGTTTTCACTCTTTTCTATTAAGTTCTTATGCCGCTTGCAACATTTTTAAGGCCCTTCAGAACACGTAGTCATGCCTAGCTCTAGAAGTAGTTTATTATGCTTTTTCTTCTAAAAAACGGACTATAGCAAGTTTCTCATAATAGAATGTTACCTATTTCAAGAAAAACAGAAGTGTATCTCAAGTCTATCTCAAGTGTGTCTCAAGTCTGAACAAATTTTAACACTAACATTGCAGCTATAGAACTCTACAAATGACCATTCTGTAGTTCTTATGTCACTACCAAACAAAACCAAATAATCTTATCTTATTGGCCATTGTACCTTGAGGAAAGGTAGGATTTGATTTCAGATCTCAAAGATGCTACTGGAAAGCAAAATAGCAATAATCCATCCTGAGCCTTAACTGTAAAGTTTGAGAGAATAGATTTTCCTCTCTCTCAATGAGTGTTTTTGGCCAAGATGCAGCTGAAAGAGACCCTAATTCAGTATGAACTTTGGATTTTGGCATGTATCATCTAGTTCTTTCCTAAAAAATTGCTGCAGACAAAATATAAAGGGAAAAGGGGGAGGAGAGATAATGCTCTTAAATAAAAAGCAGACTTACTTTTTGACACTGTTTTCCACAGTCTGAGTCTGTGCTCGAATGTGGCACTTCCAACAAACAGAGTTTCAAGACCAGTACACTCTAGTAACCTTCATAATTTTAAATATTATCAACTATGTTTTAAACATATTTCTGTTTTATCTAAAGTAGTATGAATATTGTTTTTCAATGAGCCTTGATGGATACATAGAATACTGACTTTCTTCTATGATAAGCTGCATGGGCAAACTAGAAAAAGACTTGCATTTTCAGTTTATTTATTGTTACTTACTCATCTAGCTCCTTTCAGTGTTTTCATTGTGGGTAAAAGTTTATTTCATTACAAATGTCAGATGAATATTTACTAAGTTTCTTTTAATTAAAAACTGTTGTGTATCTCAAATAATAATGTTAAAATGAGTTCTAAACCACAGGTTTTGACTGTAGCATTTAAGTAAAACACACAGATATTTTGTAACACAGAACTTTTCTAGAGGGAGATTTTGACCCAGAAAAGCCTATCAGATAAAATAATTATTGTGTTTAAAACCTGAAAGTAGAATTAGAATTTACTGTGAAATAATGTATTGATATTGGCACTAAATTGCAAAATTCCCATCGCTAAATTTATTTTCTGAAAAAAATGCGTTATTTTAATTAATTATTCTAAACTTATTTTCTGAAAAAAATGCATTATTTTGACTAATTACTCTAAACTTCTTTTCTGAAAAAAAAAAGAGAGAAAAAATTAAAGCCCAATTAATCTCTAGCTCAGGCTCACTGCCTGTAGAAAGAGGGTGCAGTATTACTGATTGTATCAGAGTAACAACTCTTGTCTCAGCAATGAAATGGACTGCAAATATTTTCCATTTCAGTGGTTTGACACACATCAGTGATCAATCTTGTTTGTCTTGTGACCTAGAATGGTTATAAAGGAAACTTTTTTTTTCTCCATGTTGAATTTTACTGGTGCTCCTGAATTTTTGCTACATAAATGATGCCCACAATGTTCCTGTTGCAGGTAAGTACACATAGGTCAGAAGCTCCTTACAGTCACCTTGAACAACAGGAAAACAGAAAGCAAAGTTGGATTTTTAAAAGGTCTACAATATTTTTGATGAATGTCCCAGTGATTTGCAATGGATTTTTGCTCTTAATTTTTAGAGGATCATAGAATAGTTTGTGTTGGAAGGGACCTTTACAGGTCACCTAGTCCACCCCCTCTGCATAGAGTAGGGACATCTTCAACTAGATCTGTTTGCTCAGAGCCCCATCCAACCTGACCTTGAATGTTTCCAGGGATGGGGCATCTACCACCTCTCTGGGCAACCTGTTCCAGTGTCTCACCACACTCCATAAAAAAATTTCTTCCTTCTATCTAGTCTAACATCTAGTGTTCACATTTTGTATATTAAAGGAATGAATATACCTTCTCTTATTTTAAAACCATTACCGCTTGTCTTATTGCAACAGGTTCTACTAAAAAGTCCCCATCTTTCTTATAAGTCTCCTTTAAGTACTGAAAGTATGTCCACATTGTGCAGAGGTATCAGCTTGTGTTGACTAGAGTTGAACTTGAGGACTGGAAGCAGTATAGCTCTATTAAACTTAAACTAATTCATGAAGCTGAGAAATAGGCTTGCTAATTTGAGTGAAGCATGATGAAGGCTGACATAGCACTACTGTCTTCTGGACCAGGATGCTGTGGCACACATGACTCAGACAGCAGGGTGGCTGAAAGCAGTTAACATTACAAAAGTCTAGTTTCTCTTTTGCAAGCTCCATAAATATTTTAAAAAGCTAGACAGCCAGTTAGAGTCTGCCACCCTCATGAATACTGAGATCCTCTCAATATGTGGTAACATCAAATTCATAAAAAGTACTCCCAGGAGACCTCAAATACAAGGAAGAACATGACACCGTCATTTCATTTGCACGTTATAGTGAAGATTTTGGACTGGCCGTTGATTTACCTTCAGACTTTGCAGGTAGTGGGAGGGTGAGCAGGTCACTGGATAAAGGGTAGTGGCATCCTGCTCATTATTATTCATGTATTGCCCAGTTATCAAGAAATTCCTAGATCCTCATATCATGTGTTTCTTTGGCCCTGGCAAATATTTCCTTAGATGACTAAAAATGGCAACAGTGGAATCTCCTTTTCCTCATGAGAATATTCCAACTGTCTCATAAGATATCTCTCCCCCAAATCTGACAAACTTGAATATATCTGAGAGTGATACAGTAAAAACAGTCCAGTGTAGATTTACATGTGTAAAATATGAGATCATCAAGAAAGTACAGCTTTAGTGAATATTTCCAAATACATTTAATACTGAACAACACTTCTTTCTTTACCTCATACTATTATTGGGTATTATGCCTCTTTTTTTTTTCTTTTGGCTTGTTCGCTTCCATGGGAGCATATAGAATTTTGCAATGAAGAAATCTTGCTCTATTTTTAATTTGCAATAAATTAAATTAATGTTCCCCAAGTTGAATATGCTTTGCCCATGATGGTAACTGGTAGGTGATCTCCCTGTCTTTATCTTGACCCATGAGCTCTTTCATCCTACTTTCTCCTTCTGTCCTGTTGAGGAAGGTGAGTGACAGAGCAGCTGAGTAGGGGTTTGGCAGTCAACCAGAGTCAAGCTTCCATAGTCCTCTTAATCCTGATGTCCAGAATTGCAGAGTTTTGAAAACAACAAAAGAATGCAAAAATCAAAACCAGACAATTTTATAACAAAACCATGCTATACAGAATGCGAAAGAATATTAAAGTGTCACTAAGGCACTTCATTTAAATTTGTTGGAGAGAAATTTGGGTAAAATAGTAAAAATGTTAGATGACATTGCTTTGTGTCTCAAGTTTTCTCTAGTGCAGATTGGAGTCATTAAACAAATATTCATGTTCTTATTCTGTTGCAGCTACACTCCAATAAGATAAAAATACTGGTTTTCCTTTGACAAGTTAGGTTGTCTTTATGTATGACAGATTAGTAATTACAATATCATTTCTCTAAGAACACCAGTGATACATGAAACTTCTGCGTGAACCTATAAATACGTCTTGCAAATTCACCATAAAGAGATTGAATTATATTCCATGTAATTATTTTATAAACTATCCAGAATGGATGAATTAGTACTATAAAAAGAATAGTATTTGAGTGAAAGATGGTTGATCTTGATTTTATTGTCTGGGTCACTTCTTAAAAATGCCTTTTTTAAAAGCAAGTAGCTGAACTTAACTACCAGGCTGAAAGTATTAGTCTCATCTTTACTGACCTCTGATACTTTGATACATATTATTTACAAGACAAATAATATCACTGCCTGCTGGTATCATTTTGTTTTCCCAAGCAGCCAAAAGTCACAGCATTTACCTCATAGTACAAGCAACTAATGTCATCAAGCGCAAGAATTTCAATTTTATTTGTGAAAGTCAGTGTATATTTGAGTTTATGTATATTTGTGCTGAGATTTTGCTTTTGAGGTACAGTAAAAGGATCCTTAGGACCCAGATGCCTAAAAACAACTTAATGCTCATTGAAGTACACAGTAACTCTCTCATTTGAAGTAAATGTCAGGATTTTCATAGAGCATTGTGCTGTGACTACGTGCTCTGTGCATCTCGCCCTGATGAGCCCCAGGAATCTCTCTGCCAGCGATGCAACAACAGCCACGGCCTCATGTTGTGCACCCAAACTCAGGGCCCTGGTTGCGACCCATGGGTTGGGGGCTGTGCCTTGGTTGATTGCCATCTCTACAGCCCTCCTTCGCTACAAAAACACACCCTCTGTTTTAATTTCCACCCGACTTGCCCTTTATATTTGTTAGTGCCTCCAAGTTTTTGGTTCTGAACATCGAACATGCAATTTCTTTCTCCTGTATGTGGAGAAATTCCATTTTCTCAGGCACTGAGCTTTGGAGATTCGGACAAATCCCAGTGCCAGAAGAGGCAGAACAATTCAGTTAATTGGCTTCACCGCTTAGACATGCATCATTGCTTGCTGAGAGTGCCTGAAAGAAATGAGGCACATGTCTTGTGACACACTGCTGAGGAGCAGAGGGAGCAAGAGATCAGACTGTAAACCTTAATTTGTTGTTAGTCAGGAAGGGCACAATGAGGTTGGTAGATACAAAACTTTAAACTAAGATTCCCTGTACTGAAATCCCAATAAGATCTATTCAGGTACTGACTTTAACATTCAAATTATTCATAAATAGCCTTCTTAAGTTCCACTTAAGAACTTCTAAAAATCTAGACCATCCTAAGTTATAAAGCAAGACAATAAAACAGCATGATTATTTCTCATTTCTTATAGAAAAAAAATAAATGTGCTTTCTCTGAGTCAAAGGTACTGTTCTTTTTTTTTCTTCCATATTCCAAAGCATTTCAAATTGTAGCTTAAAAAAAGCACAAAAAATGAATTCTCAAAGGCAAACAAATTAATGGCATTAAAAGACACTGTAAATAATGGTTTAAAATTCAGGGTTGTTGCTCTTTAACATGCTACATACTATTTAAGAAATTATGTATTATGGATTTAATTAATTTACTATGTTGCTTGTACAAAAAGCTACCAGCTGTTTTATAAAACTTGTAAGAGTATAGCTCACTCCTGTGATTTTTCTAATTGAATACTATGATACTGCAATTGTACACGAGTAATTATATGCATCACTAATCCCTGTCTTGCTCTCAATAAGGCTGTTCATATGAATAATGTTTACACATTTGGTTTCTCAATAGAAAACCAGACAATAAAAAAAGAGAAGGCAATGCAAGAAAAATTCAGTACTAAAACAAAAAAAAACAACCAAACCAACAAACCCTAGAAAAAACACAAAACACATAAACAAAACCCTGCTCCAGGATCTGAGTTCAGATTTCTAAAGAGCTGTTTTTCCATTCTTGAATATTTTATCCTTTCATCTTCCCTATACATAAGAAAGTTATTAGCTGCCTATTATAAGTCTTGACCCTACAAATTATTGCAAACATGAATAAAGTTTATAGGAAATCAGATTATCAACAAAATTAAAAAATAGATTTTTACATAGCAAAATGGAAATTTTGTGGTGTTTTGATTTTTGTAGACAATATTTTTTATTAAAATTTGCTCACAATAATCTGAAAAATCAGCTGATACAGAAATATTTGTAAAATTCTTAAAGAATGCCCCCACCTACGTTGTACCAACAAGAATTTTTAGTTTTCCTGAAATTATGATTTTAACAAAATTAAAATAATTGGCATTTCTTTTTTCAGGAGTTGTATAGTAGAGCTGTTTGATAAGTTATCTCTCTCTTTGACGATTTAGTAATTGCATTTGGCATAGCCCAAATTTAAAAATGTCCAGTCGTAAGGCTAAATAAAAATACTGGTTTTCCATACTAAAAATGACATTAAACTATTTCTATACAAAGTAAGTGAACGAAGATTTGAATGAAGCATAGTTGTAAACATAATCCCTCCCAGCATATCCCTCACAAATTATGGAAAAAGGGTTTGGTTTTTTTTTTTTTTTGAAATCACCAAATTTGCATTTTTAACCAAAAAAAGTTTGAATCTGAAAAAATTAACATATCTTCTCAAGATGTCTGTGTTCAACCCTGAGTGTGTATTTGCCTGCTATCAACACACCATTATTTCAACTTAGGGTATCCAGAAATTAATAGCTGTAGCCAGATTTTTATTTGAGGAAAACAGAGACAAAGTGTTTGTTTGGAGGTGGGGGAGGGGAGAGGAAAAGAGCTCAGTTTTATCGTGGCTATCTAAATCTAGTGTAAGTTTGAGATCCTGAAGATGCAAGTTCATCCTTCATAGCTATGGACATTGCACTGTCTGAAAAACCTTCTAAATCCTTACTCCTAAATCCTTAGTAACTCTTTCCAAGCAAGCAGGGAAGTAGCAATGATTTGCTAGTCATACCAACTGATATTGTGATTATTCAAATGGATGTAATTATCTGTAGTGTAGAAGTGTTTGGGGGATCAAATTAATAGTTTAAAAATTGGAGCATTCTGTGTGCATGATTTTAAGTATTCGTAATTTGAGGCTTGTTTGTAAGTTTCACTGTACTCAATCAAGCAGATATCTACTTGTAGAGGGACCACAGAAAGAGTTCAAAAATCACAGAATCTTCATGGCTGGAAAGGACCTTTGAGATCACCAAGTCCAGCCATACACACACAAAAGACCCCCAAACTCTCAGCCACTGGAGCATGCCCTGAAGTGCCACATCGACACGCTTCTTAAATACCTCCAGGGATGGTGACTCCACCACCTCCCTGGGCAGGCTGTTCCAGTGCCTGACCACCCTCTCAGGAAAGTCATTCTTCCCAATCTAATATCTAATCTTCCATATCTAATCTAAACCTCCCCTGCCCCAACTTCAGACCATTTCCTCTGCTCCTGTCATTATTCCCTTGGGAGAAGAGGCCAACCCCCACCTCTCTCCACCCTCCTTTCAGGGAGTTGTAGAGGGCAATGAGGTCTCCCCTCAGCCTCCTCTTCTCCAAACTAAACATGCCCAGTTCCCTCAGCCTCTCCTCGTGTGACTTGTTCTCCAGACCCCTCACCAGCTTGGTGGCTCTCCTCTGGACATGCTCCAGCACCTCAAAGTCCTTCTTGTAGTGAGGGGCCCAGAACCGAACACAGCCCTCGAGGTGAGGCCTCACCAGTGCCCAGTCCAGAGGCACCATCACTGCCCTATTCCTGCTGGCCACGCTGGTCCTGACACAGGCCAGGATGCTGTTGACCTTCTTGGCCACCTGGGCACACTGCTGGCTCATGTTCAGCTGGCTGTCCACCAACACCCTCAGGTCCTTTTCTGCTGGGCAGAAAGCCCAAAAATGCTAGCCTTCATTCAAATCAAGAGCCCATACAGTCTCCTCACATGATTGTCTCTCTAGCTGGACTTTGCATTTGTTCTTGCTAAGAATCCTCATATTCCTGTTGGCCCATCCCTCCATCCTGTCTGTGTGCCTCTGGGTGGCAGCTCTGCCCTTGCCCTTGCATATATGGCATATATATGGCATATATATTTGCCCCAGTTTGATTGCCATTTGCAAACTCATCGCCGTGAGCAAGCATTGCATTACCTTCTCCAGGTCATTGACCAAGATATTAAATAGGAGATTTCCCAGAAGACGTATTCTTCTTATACAAAATAACTGAACAATTTTAAAATCATAGTTTTAGTAGAAAAATGGCATACAGTGTCGGGTCCTGCTTTCTTATATTTCTCAGTGGCTTTTCACTTGCAGAAGAAAATCTGCAACAAAATATTCATAGTCATGAGATGAATGTTGTACAAAGCAGGAGAGAGAAATCTGTAGAACCTGCTTGGGGAGTTTCTATAATGATATTAACTATCTTCCATTTTATATGTTATTTTATATATTAATTTGTTTTAAGATTATTGTAAAGATTAACTGTTTTCCCTCAAATGTATTGTTAGATATAATATTATGTTGTATAACAATATGTAATATTGTATCTAACAATACATATTGTTAGATATAATATTACGATGTATAATAATAAAACCTATTATTAAGTTTTGTAACGTAAACCTCAGTAGAACATATGTTGGTGTCTTTTTTATCAGCTTTCCCTTTGGTCAAAATCAGTTGATATCAGATTGAAATGATAATCTGCTGATACGAATCTAAATGAATTATCCTCTGTTTTAGAAGCAACTTGGATGCACATTTACATTTAGTTCATGTCAAGGAGCTTACTCCAGTAAATTTTCTTTTGTCTTTATCTTTACTGGATAGTTTACATTCTTTATAAATTAATTTATACTAAATGATTTTATATGTAAAAATATTTATATACAAGGAGTTCACTCACTGAGTGAGGATTTAAGGCCCATCTGTCGCCTTCATATAACCACGTAAACCAATGGGCATCTCAGTTTGTTATTAAATGCATCATATTACACAGAACAGACTGAAGCACAATCATCCAGTGAAACATTATGTGGTACCCATTACTGTTCTGGTTTTAAATTACAGCCAGTAGGACACTGTAATCTGCATGACAAACTCCTGGAGGCTGGAGACTAGGAAAATATGAATACCAGAGGAAGAAGAAATCCCTACAACATATTTAAATAAAGTAACAAGCAGCAATAATGTAATTTCAGGTTTAATTTAGTTAAAGCATCACTATGTTTTTTATGCTTGTAGATCTTTTTAACATGACAGAAATCTCCCTTTACATATTCTTTTTATCAATGTATCTAATGTGGTTTCTGAATCTCTAGCAACAAGCATTAAATTTCTAGAGCGTTTTATGTTTCTTTCAGATTTGTTCCTGCTATCAGCTAGTAGAATTACAACTGCAGTCCTTCTAAGACTTCCAGTCTCCTAGCATTAATAGTGAATTAGGTGTTGGTACTTTAAAACAAACAAACAAAACCATAACAACCCCAAAACAAAACAATAAAAAAAAAACACAAAGAAAACCCTGGAAAATCGAAGTGAGGAATTCAGTGTGTTACATATTTGAAAGGCAAGAAGGATTCCAGGTGTATTCATTAAGAACTTCATTTATTAATCATTTCAAAACAGACTTTAGGAGGCATAATAAATTTAAAAACATGTTCAAGAGAAAGGTGGAAACTAAGATGGCATTCCTAATCTCCATTCTGTAGGCTTACTTTTACAGTTATGCCACACTTTTTAAAAAAGAAACCCATAAATTATATCCATCAATAAGTATACACAAAGCAATTTCTTTAAAATAAATACTTAAGAAAGATTTTGATAAGAAAAAGCAAAATGTTTTGTAAGACTTAATCAGTATATTGACAGAAAAATTAACATTTTCAGAGCACTTAGAATTTCAGATGTATAATGAAGAATGCAGAAATCCTATCTTTTTTAACTCAATACTGTATCTTTATATTCCTTTACCATAACTGCAGTATTTGAATTGTGGAGAGTTAAAGCAAATCAAGATACAAAGCAAAAACTTTAATGCAAATGCTCCACTGTTTAATTGGACAAAATTTTGTCTTGTCTTTTGATCAAAGTTATTGTCTGAAAATCTACTGGTGATATTCAATTTTTATATTATTTTATCATTTTTATGTAAAACTAAGGGAAAGATGTTGCTGTATTTTTGTTTTTGTTTTTTTTTTTTTTTGTTTTGTTTCATTTTTGTTTTGTTTTTTTTGGTATGTGTCTTTGTACCAGTCTTTCAGACTTCAGTTTCACAAAGCCACTGAAATACCAAAACCCTTCCACTGACCTAGCGGAAGTAAAGGAAAGGTCTGTGGATTATCTGGCATCTGATCATGTAATTAAATCTTTATAGTTCCAGAAAGAAATAAATGTGAATTAAGGTTTCAATTAATATTTATTCTGTCAGTGACCTGTGAACGTTTCACTTGGCCAAAATCATCTTTACTGGCTCCTTTTCTATCTCCATTACTCTTAGCAGTTCTGCTTTCCAGTTTTTCCCATTTCTTCCAGAAATTCCCTTCATACAGGCACCAATGCTGCTCTTGCCATCTCTTCCACTTCCTTGCTACAAAAGCCAGTAGAAAGATTAGTGAAAACACAGGCAGGACAGCTCTGTTCTGGTACCATGTCAGCTAGGATCTCCAATACCAGAAAAAAACTCACCTGTTCAGCCTACACAGCCCTTGATTGAAGCTTACTTTCAGGAGACAATAACTGTGGAACCTGTTGTTAACAATTCTTTCCTCTAATCTAATATCCAAATATTTTTTTTTTCAAAAGGGTGAAAAATGATAAACAGATTAATGAAAAAAAAAAGAATCTTACTCTAGCAGAATCTCAGAAGGGGAACCTGCTATAGTTTGCACTTCAATGTCAACTACTTTTAGTCTGACAAAGTTAAAAGTAATGATAAGCAGACGTTTTCAGTGGAAGCTGCCACACTATGTGGTGGCATAAGTTTTGCCTATTTAACAGACAGATGGGTTAAAAAGTTTGCTAGAGGGAACTTATATTTGTAGTTATTAGCTTCAATAAACATTTCACACAGATTATTCCATACCCTATAATTAAAACAAAATTGTGAAATTATTTATTATATTTTCTCTTTAAGACAGATTTAAACATCTCAAATTTGAAAAATCTCTTTATAGATCTTTACTATATTAAGAAACCAGTATTTCTTAAATTCTCTCTAGCAAACCATTTTAGCTTTTCTTGATAATCAACAGTGGGATTCACCATTTCATAATCACATTTCTTAATTACAAGCTGGATGCCTAGCTTAGGACAGTTATGTGTGTTTTTTCATAAATAATGAAGAGAAAAGGTAAGATACAGAGGAAAATTCATCGCACCCGAGATGTGTAAGGTAGGTGGGCTGAATTCCCCTTTAAGATCTTTCTGGAGACATTGGAAAGTGTTTGAGCACCTAGTTTTTAGACAGTTACTGTCAAGAGAAGTTGAATCCAAGCCCAGCGTTTCAGCAAGTGCAAATTATGACTCACAGTGGGATAAAAATTCCTGACATTATTCTGCTCTGTGGTGTGAAACTTCATTAACCAAGTTCATAGTGAAGTTTTTACCTGACACATGACATCAGCTCTGACTTTCAGTATCTTTCTACATTGGCATTTCCCAGGTTTTATGTGCAATTTGGTTTAATTAAATTTAAATCAAATGTAGCCAAATTAATCTTAGGGGGTTTTTTGTTTTGTTTTGTTTTGTTTTGTTTTAATGAATGTCTTTTATTTTTATTTCCCATCTTAGCAGGTGTTCACATTACCTCTAAGTCAGTACCTAAGATGACAGCAGCATTTTCTTTGATTATTTTCAATAGGAAATGAGATTACTGATGACATTAGAATATAATTTAGGACATAGTGCCCTTCTGAAACTATGGCTGTTATTAGAAGTACCTCAGTTCCAGCAATGTAATGTATGTAAATGTTTTGTTTTAATGCTGTGCAAAAGAATTTCACCTGGGAAGAATTTTCTCTTTTACTATAGGTCATTAGTGTCATTGAGGATATAGTATGCTTTAGTGTTTTGTATTAAACTTTTATAAAATGTTATGCTGGACTGCATTTAAAGAAAATATTGACTCACAGCCCATTGGGCTGATTGGTGGGTTTTTTCATGTGTCATTGGTAGTAAGGCCATTTACATCTTGTGTGATCTTTAAGTAATGTAATATATTTAATATATATTTACTAAAACTAGTACATTTAAAAGAGAAGTAGCAACAGAATTTTACAAATTTTGATGAAGCTACACTAAATTTAAAAAAAAAAAATTCCACAGATCCACTGTGCATAGATATCACAGAAGTCTCATTGACGAGATCAAGCTTCATAGCACTCAGAAACCAGTGAATGATTCACTGTGTGGAAAGAGATGCACTACCCTGTGAATGCACGGTGGGCTATTAAGTATTCAGTGAAAGCAAAGCTGTCTATTGAAACAACGTCCACACTACTACTTTGGAATTTTTATTTAATCCTTATAAATTCAGGTTATCCATACAGGCTGAAGTTTCTCAACTATATGAAGTTAGTTAGCAAAAAATATTAACTAGAATGAGATTCAGAAAGAATATGCCAGAATAATGGCAGTGATAGTTCCTGTGGTAGGTACTTTAGCATCATATGAACACCAGGGTATTCTCTTAAACTTGTATTCTAGGGTATCCTGGAATCTATGGACACTGCATTGCAGTCATAGTCATATGGAGACAAGGGGCCAGTCTCTTTTCAGTGGTGTCCAGTGACAGGACAAGAGGAAATGGGCACAAACTTGAACATAAGAAGTTCCATCTAAACATGAGGAGGAATTTCCTTACTTTGAGGGTGACAGAGCCCTGGAAGAGGCTGCCCAGGGAGGTGGTGGGGTGTCTGTCTCTGGAGACATTCAAAACCCACCTGGACACGTTCCTGTGCAACCTGCTCGAGATGGACCTTCTCTGGCAGGGGGTTGGACTGGATGATCTCCAGAGGTCCCTTCCAACCCCATATCATTCTGTGATTCTGTATATAGAGGAATATTCTATGGTTGTGTGATTTTTCATGAAGATAAATAAAGTAAGTAAAGAACACTTTGAAATAACTGTTGAGAAGAATTAGGCACTGAAATAAATATTAAAGGGAAAGCAAAAAATGGAAAATCCATGCATGTTTTACATTACAGAACTGGTAGTCACAGAATCCTTTGAACTCTCAATATAATCAGTTGCATAGTTCACATAAGATACCATAATTCATCAAACCTGCTTCTTAATATACTTTCCTCTGCACAAAGAAATCTTTAGTTAAGCATTGTGACAGATTGACTTTACAGGTTTTCCAAACAGGCAGGTGTAGTAAAATACCAGTGTCTTAAAATATATGCCCAGAGAAATCACCTTCTGCACAGAATGAGCCAAGTCATATCCATAACAGAAGTCTCCATAACAGGGTCTTTAAGAACAAGTTTTCAAAACCTGTCAGGTACAATAAAGATTGTCCTTTTTGGGGTCAAGGATGTTACATATCTTCAGATGGCTTTCCAGTCCCATCTACCTGTAAATAGAAAATCACCGCATATCTCACATGAGTACATTAAAAGGACACTCATAGCACTACAAAATGTAGTGTTCCTCACTACAAATCATTTTATTAAAAATTAATATTTTTTAAAAATTCAGATTATAAATGGTTTAACTGCTGTCTGGAAATGTACAATAGCATGTCCTGCTTTGATGAAACCTTCAGGTCTATTTGACTGTTATGAACTGGGTGAGGAAGAGAGTGAATTTACACTAGTCTTCTCCAGGAATGAAAAGCACCTGCACAGCCTGAGTTCAGCTACTGAGCAGAGAAAACCTGCAAGCCTGCAGTGCTCATCAATGGGAATGAAGTGTCCATTTTTCATTCACTGCTATTGAATTCTGCATCATCTCTTCCATAACTGACACTACCCTAGATAGGTCATCAATATTTCAATCCACAACAAAAGGTAATAAAAAAAGAGTAACTAATAAGATGGAAGAAATAGACTTCCACTCAGTCTAACAAGAAATGTTGTATTGTGGTCTCTCACCTACATTAGATAGCTGGGTTGGAGGTTGGGTACAAAGGAATCCATTTCCTTTTCACTGCTGCATACAAGCTGATGAACCCGAAAGGTCATGTATCTTGAGTACATGTATCTATATTACTTGTGTGTTAAATATTGCTTCTGAGAATTCCTCACATTGGTAGAAGTGGTGCATGAACCAGTGTCCTGGGAAGCTGGACGGCATGTGGCTAATGGCATGAAGACAAAACAGTATAAAGAAAACAGATGAAGGGAAAGGTGATACTGTCTCCAACTTGGAGACTTTTAAAGTATCTGAAATTACATTAAATAGACACTGCAATACCTTAATGTACTTATATTATGTTTTAGAAAGGAACATTTAAAGAGAAATATTTCCTTGGAAAATAATCCATGGATAAAGCTGGAGACTGGCATCCTACAGGATTGCTAGAGCAGGGACAACATCCAGGGCTAGGCTGAAACGGGAATTCTGGGCTCGTGGGCAGCACAGGGAGAAGCCCCAGGCAAGGATCAGCAGAAATAGTCAGGCTTCTGTAGTGCCTTTAGAGCCCTGGAAAACATCTGAATAGAAATGGGCAGTCATTTCCTCAGCTGAGGTGTCTTGTCTTGTCTTGATAAAGTTAGTGAAGCTCTACTACATCTAGTTTATGACGCTCCTTTGTAAATACAAATCTTTATTGCAGTTGTTGAGCATGTCACAGGTTTTTTTCAGTTTGAACAGGTTGAAGCTTGTACTGCATCAGTTTATTGGAATTAAAGAACAAGCTGTGGTAGTATAGCAAAGTTATGTGCAATGCAGTTATGTGCATTTGACTGCACAATCAAAAAGCACAAACTTGATGTCTTGTTCTCAATTTTACTGTAGGAACCATAATATTATGAAAAATATAGTGTCAAAGACCCTCCATATTTATTCCCAATTATTTATTTCAAAAGTATAAAATATTATAGCTAGCATTTTAAATGGAAAGTTAAGGATCAGAATAAATACAGATCTCTTCCACTAACAGTTTACTAGATTTAAAAAAATTAAATAAATATGTTTCATGCAAGTACAATTCAATTTTATCTCTTATCTACACTTCTCATTCACAGGTGTAAGTGCTCAGAAAGAGAAGCTGAAATCCTTTGTATAAATAAGTCTAGAAGCTTTCATAGTTATGTTAGCATTCATAATCTTATGGTTAATGGTCACCAGCCAGATACCTCTGTGACTAAATATTTCAGTCACTAATAACTTTTGCCTTTCAAAAGTACAAAATCTAAGGATACTATCAAGGTGTGGAAGTTTCTCAAAAAAAGATAAAAAAGGATAAAAATAATGAATGCTTACTGTTTTCTAATAGGAGGAGCAGAGGAGGGACTGCTAGGACATTATGAGATCCTGTGACAGAAACATGGCCCTGCAGTGTTAAAAGGAAGGTAATGATACCTTTACTTACCCCTGCCTCAGTCACCACTCATCAGTAAGGTAAGATGAAGTAAGTCTCCCATTCTGTACTTATTTTGTTGATAAAATGAAAATATGAAAGCAAATTACTTTTCCAAGGGGCATTTTGTTTGCAAACAATGCTTTGGGTAGTCTGGAAGACTGTCTCTAGTGGTGAAGCCAACTGCACTCCATTAGTGACATGATTACTGTATCTTTCTTAATATGTAGATGGAATGTCCTGAGATTCCTTTGCCAAGGATCATGAACTTGGATCAGGAGACATACTCCTAATTCTTTCTGTGATGCTGACTGCACAATATATTTACTCATTCCCCATTTATCTTTATTTTGCAATCAAATTGAAAGAAATAGGATTACTTGGCTCATTCTGTGCAGAGGGTGGTTGCTCTGGGCACATGTTTCAAGACACTGACAATTTCCTGTCTTCAATTTACTATGGGAGTCACTTCCTAAGTTAAAATACCTCATCATTATGCTCTGAGAGAAAGTTTGTGCGGAGAGGTAGTAGCTGACAAACTGATAGAACTGGAAATAAGCTTTCAGGAACAAAGCTTTTGTTTAGGTCTTAAACCGAAATTACAATCTCACAAACTACCAACATGTTGAGAACCGTTTTTCTGTGTTTAACTTGATTGTGCTCATTAGTTTGACGCTTTGAGTAAAAAGATAAGAAGTAGCTGCAGACCAGCAAGGGAAAAAGGATAATGCTATTACATTTCTGTATGACAAAAAAGAGAGATCATCTGTCCTGAGGAAGGAGGGAGTAAAGTATAAACTCTAAAATTATAAAACAAACATTTCTAATGAGTTGATTTTTTTTCCTCCCCTAACATTCAACTGAGCTATGAATTTTAATTATCAGACTTTTCAAAAGATGTTCTGCTGAACTCCATTCAAGATCAGTACTATAGAAGTCAAATATTGAATAGATATTTTGTGAAAGACATTCTCCCATTGGTAAACAGGCATCTCTACCCTTTATTGCTTTTTTTTT
>JAHREE010000509.1:978214-1058661 GCA_033628505.1 Tringa tobata
CTCTCTTACTAAGTAATTATTTACACATTGTCTCTGTCAGTATTGATTACACTAAATATGTTATTAAAAGACTGCATTTTCTGAGAAAGAACATGGGTCAGTGGATAAGCTTTTAATCTGTAGAAATTATGTTCATTGTGTAAGAATTTGAAATGAATATTAATTTGTTGCACTTTTGAAATTTAACTATAGTGTAGAATCGCAGTTAAAATTATTGGTTAGTAGTAATTTTTCACAATGACTGTAAAGTTATGATGTAAAAAATAAGTAGAGAAGTACATGACATACAGATTAACTATATATTTCTGAGAGGTTAAGAAACGTGAAATAGTGTTCATAGAACTGATGATCTCTAAAATCCGGGGGCTGGTCTTTTTTCAGTGGTGCCCAGTGACAGGACAAGAGGAAATGGGCACAAACTTGAGTATAAGAAGTTCCACCTAAATGTGAGAAGGAACTTCTTTACTGTGAGGATGGCAGAGCCCTGGAACAGGCTGCCCAGGGAGGTGGTAGAATCTCCTTCCCTGGAGACATTCAAAACCCGCCTGGACAAGTTTTTGTGCAACCTGCTATAGGTAGACCCGCTCTGGGTGAGGGATTGGACTAAAGGTCCCTTCCAACCCCACATGACTCTGATTCTATGATCCGTTTTAAAACATAGAGTTTTATTTTCTGTCCAATTATTTGTGCCTACATTATCTGACATGAATGCTGAGCCCCTTCTCCTTATACCTCACTAAACATAAGTTATTCAATTCAATTCAATAAAGCTAAGATTTCACCTCAAGGAAATAACAAAACAATCCAAGTTTTCCATTACGACTGTAGTAATTAGGTGTATTTTGGGTTTAAAAACCCGCAACATTCTCTAGCTGTCTTCATCTAACTATTGCTCCTTGTTTTCAGTATGAAACAAAGCCACTTTTGATGACTGTTATTTTGACTGTAGGAATCAATTGTCTATAGAGCTTGTAAAGCTCCTGACACAATGAAAATTTAGTTTTCTGTAGAACATTGCATATAGGTAGTACATCACCAAAAAATTATGCAACGCTTCCTATAAATAATATTCTTATGACATTGAGGAAAGTAATCTACATCCTTAGAAATGTGTTATTTTTACAAAAGAGCAGTGATCTGAACTCACCCCACATTCCGCTAAAGGAGTACTCAATTTTTATTAAGGTTAACGATGCTGTTAATAGATACTAGCAAAATCAATACTGGGGAGCAACTGCATGCTCTGATGTGTTCGGTTGTCTCAGTGCCAGGTACATATTCTGTCCCAGAGACTAAAGCAAGTTCATGTTCGTACCTGAATCCAACATATCCATCTGCATGTCTCTGGAAGAAGGTTC
Source organism: Tringa tobata (assembly GCA_033628505.1). Taxonomy (NCBI): domain Eukaryota; kingdom Metazoa; phylum Chordata; class Aves; order Charadriiformes; family Scolopacidae; genus Tringa; species Tringa tobata. Next base: position 979,573 of record JAHREE010000509.1, read on the forward strand.
CAGGATATGCTGGATATTCCAGGATCTTCCAAGGTCCACGGATCACTCAGCAGGTTTCAGACTGTTGAGCAAATCTACCCAAAAATTCAGAGGTGAAACTCAGAGTTTCTTGAAATTCCTCTGTGTGTAGCTTCACTTACGTGAAAAAGATGTCTATCATTATTTGGAACTTGGTCTTTTGTCCTCAAAAGTCTGTGCATTATGGGACAAAGCCGGGGGGGATAGGTGAGGGGAGGGCGGTGAAGAAAATATAAATACACTTTAACCACTGCTTGATTTGGGTTTCCCACTCATTTAAATGACATTAGTTCCAAGCTGCTTTCCTAACTACTTCAGACAGAATAATTCCCTGAAACTGTCCTCTAAGATTGAACAATTGCAACCTCGGACCACCTCAACAACAGAGTTGATTAGAAAACCTCCAAGGAGTATCAGTAGATTTATCAGAAATGAAATATTTGAAAGTGAAATCTTTACCAGAAACTCTGTTAGACATTTTTAAAAGCAAACCACTGTGTGGTGTGACAGAGCTCATCGGTTTAGCATTTTAAAAATTTATACTTTTGTACGAAGTAGAAGTTGAAATCCAAATTATTTGTTCAAAATCTTTTGTAACTGAAGATTTGGCTCAGAAATTATTTTAAGGGTTATAAGGAATGTTCATATTTATTGTGTTCTTGTTTTGGCTAGCATTTTAAAAAAAAGAAAAGCAAAAGAAAGGATAAAGTTGCTGCCTTGTAATAATAAGCATTGTACTTTATTCAAAGACATGAAGACAAGACGATGCACCATGCTTACCATTATAGAAGACTACCTGGAAGATGGAAAAAAATATATTGTGCTATGATCACCTTGATCCACATTATTTCTTGTTAATTCTCAATAGCACACAAGTATTAGCAAGTTATAATTTAATCTAACAGTTTATCCTATTGAATACATTTGCAGCTGAACACGTGTCAAGTGAAGCATTAATTCTTAGTAATTACCAAACAGTTATGGTTTTTAATATTTATGGTTCATCAATATTTGCTCAGTAATTAAATTTTCTTAATATGGCTCATATGAACAAATACTAACATATATGTAATGGAATAAAACATATCCATTGTAAAGGGATTCAACAATGTTAATTATAAAATAATCCATTAAATTCCTCCTTCATGTATGTTTTCATTCAATGAGGGAAATGTATTGCAGTGATCAGCAAGAGAAATTACCTGGTCCTTGACTAAAACTCAGGCTTTGCAGTTTGTGTAGATATTAATATTTTTTTCTCCCAGAGTAACATTTAATAACATTTCAATTTTTTACCATAATGTGGTAACATTCTCATTCTGCACACAGTCATCTCTAAAGGTTCCCGATGTTTATTTATAGATACTCCAAGTTTTCATCAATTTCTGTGAGGAATGAACATTTTCTTCCCTACTTTGAGTATTAATATTCTTAAGGCAATAGCTCTTCATAGTTCTTTCTTCACTGTATACCTCATTGTTTTCAGTATCTTCAAAAGCCAATCAACTGCAGTTGAAACAAAACAATTTATTGTTTTAAAGCCCCACTGGTGTGAATGCCCTACCCACATGGCCTGCCACCAGGAATGACAAGAATACACTTTAGTAGCCTTTCTCCTGAGACTACCATAGTTTTTATCTCATAAAAACTAATTGCTTGAAAGTCTTTAGTAGAATGCAGGGTTATCTCTGTCCACACTACATGTAATTCAAAAGCATTTTGATAATTTGTTGCAGAGGTGATATAAAGTCTAAAAACCAGTAAGTCTATGTTATTCAATCTTAATAAGATATGTCTGCATGTCTATATTAATTCTATTCTGTCATGATGATTTTTCCAGTCTGATAGAAGTCTAGAGAGAGTGTGATAGAAATATAAGATGAAAATATCATGTCATAAAAAGTGATCCAAAGCCTATTTACCCTTACAGACTTGAATCTGACACTAGTCAGTACAAGTAGAGGAAGACTGTGTGCACATCACAAGTGCATAGTAGTGGGGTGTTTTACTGTGCTCTTTCTGTTTATACCAACTTCTGCTTTATAGATTTTTTGGGCTCACAGATTGTAATCTTAAAGTTTAACACCAGTTAATAGACTTATATTTCCGAAATTTGCCTCATCACTTTTTGTACTCATGACTGCTTCTGGGAAACATAACATCCTGCAGTCGTGTTTTCTATTGTTTAGTTGTAAACAGTATTCCATATGATTTATTTGAATCTGTTACCATTTAATGACCTTCTGTGCTTACATTTAAAAATAAAACCAAGTTTTACTATACCCATTTAAAATAAGAAAATTAGAACCCACTCTTCAAGATGTGGGTTTATAATGGAGAATTATGATTCTCTGGGGTTTGGGGCGTTTTGGTTTGTTTGGTTCATTGTTATTGGTAGTGGGTTTTTCTTTTTATGTAATTTTCTCATTTAATATTAATTTGTTTGAGTTTTTTGACCACTGAGCTGCTATTTTCAGTTAAGTATCCTCAGTAATTCTAAGGTCTCCTTCTGGAAAAGTAATAGATAATTTCCAGGGTACAGATCTGTACCATTTTATACAGATTTTTTAGGGTTGCCTTTTCACATGTGAATCACTTTGCAGCTAATGATACTGAATTTTATCTGCCAACTTCCTGCCTGTCACAATGAGATCCTCCTGCACCTTTTTACAGTCTATTTTTTTCAGTATCCTGTATCCTTTGTATTCATATCAAAGCTTGTCACCTCATTAATTATGCTTTTTTCTAAACCACTTCTGAATATGTTGAATGTCAGTTCTGTTAGCAGATCCTATATTTTCATCAGTTCTTGAAATTTCTTGAAATTTCTCTTAGTGTACTTGCAGACCTTATTTCATTTTATCAACCAAAATTGTTGTCTTATGCCTATATGTTATTTATTCAAGGTTTATTCCTGTTTATTCCTGTGACAAACAGATTCTACTGAATGTTTATCAGGAACACCTATTTCAATTCAATGAATCTTTAATATGAGGAACTCAATTTGGAAAGAAAGTTTGAAGAAGGTTTTAACTATTTTTCTTGTTCTTGTGCTTGCTGAGAATGATTTTATTAAGCATTTAATTTAGAACATCAAATCACCTACACCAACCACAAAAAACTTTCCCTATTCCAGGAAATACATACATCATGTTTTCAGTTAAAGTGCTGGCAGCACCTACCTTATTCACATATTGAAAGTGCAGTTCAGTGTCTAAATTGTCTATTTTACAAGGTCCAAAAATAATCCCATAAAGCTATCAAATACACTAACTTAAAAAGCATGCTAAAGCATCTATGTGTAATATATTACAAAAATGATTATTTAATATCTGACCATAGATTGCTTTTATAGTCAATGGAATAAAATAAGTTGCTGTTTTTTATTGGCCATCTATCTTCTCCTAGATATCTATCTTAAAATAAAGGGAATCTCCTCCTTGATTTGGCTAGTTCTTGTTAATTATATTGAGAATACATGTTCTTCAGCTTGGAAAAGTGCATAGTTTTCAGAAGGCTGAAGTCAGAATTCTGTCATTTTTCTTTCAGTTAAAATTAACACTAAAGTCTTCTTATTAAATGAATTGTCTGGCAATGTTACCAAGAACATACACCTACAAGCCAGAGGACAAGAACACTCTTGGTCTACAAGGCATGAAAAAGATGTGCATAATACAAGAAGTCTAAGATTTGCATAAACTCAGATAAATGGAACCAGTCAAGATGATGAGAATTGTGAGATTAGGAAAGAAACAGAGGAATCATTTCTTTTGTAATGAACAGCACCCTGCACACAGATGGAGTGAGAAAACTCTTCTGTCATATAATTGTGTTTTAATGTTGAAGTGCTCAAATTTCTTGTGGTGACTTTGTATCCTTAACTTCCACTAAAAGACAATTTAGAGAGTCAATTGCAACTTCCTTGGATGTGAAACATAAGGGATGTATGGAAAAGAAAAATTACTGTCAAAACATATAGTACAAGTAATACGAAATGCAATGGTTGAATTGACTGCAACAGAGGTGATTGTACCTAGGCAATATTTACATGGCCTAGATTTTTGCATGTCTGTAGAATGATGACATTGCGTTAGCATGGAATGGGAAGTAAAAAAGCTTTCCTATTTACAAGTCTCTCCCGCTTTTCATATTTATGTGGATATTTGTGAAAGAATAGAACTACAAACACTTTAGCTCTGAGATTTGACACTCATGTGCAAAATCTAATGTTTAATATCCTAACCACATCTCTTTAACAGTCATGACTGTGGTTGGAATCTTTTTGGTTCTGTCAATTTCCTAATCATTTACATGATCCTAATCATGATGTGTGGAAATTGCAAGAAATTGGCACTTCTGATGTCTTTTATGCAAGCAAGAAGAACTAATGTGTCTCTTTTTTTTTTGGAAAGGATCCAGAATGGAATAATGAACCTAGCCAGCCCGATGCCATATATTTTTGAGGACGTTTAGTGGAAATATTCATCTGAAGTGTATGGATTCTGTATATATATTTTCTTCTGTTTGTCATCTATATGGAGATGATGGTGATTTTAACTGCACTTATACCCGTACAGTGATAGGTATAGCATTAGATTATGTGATTAAAGACTTGTCTTCACACTCTAGAATGAGCCCACTGCTATGATGGCAGGAAAAAGCACCCCGACGCCCCCGTTAGAGACACGACTCCTAGCCCTGAACCTCCAGACCTGCCCCAGAGGACCCTTAACCCCCTGGGGTGGGGACATCCTGCACCATAACTCAGCAGGGAAGGCTCCCCAGGGCATCTCACAAAGGAGAGACACTATCCAGGGGGATGGAGCTTATCAAGGGGAAGAGCATTTTGGGATTGGAGATAGGGACAGATTCATAAAGTGTGGGAAGGAAAAAGTGTGGGGAAATGGAGGGATAGAGTGATAGACAGGGCAGTTTGCATGTAAATAGGGACTGGTCAATACATTTATGCTTGATCAGCACAATATGTCCTTTCTTCTCATTAAACTTCATTTCTACTGTTTTTTCTTGGTGAAATAGCTTCTATTTTGCATACACATGTGTGCTTGGAGGTCTAGCAACCAGAATACTGGGTGGGACCATGGGTGGCAGGGTCCCTCATGTCTGGGTGCCAGCAACTGGAGAGCAACTGCAATGCATGCATACTGTGTGGGTATATATGTCAAAGCACGTAACTGCTAGTGGACAACAAGGTGGCTTAGCTGACAAGTTAAAAAAGAGAGTTAGGAGGCAGGATTCAATGTTGTCACAAGTTGTTGGCTGCTGGAGAGGCGAGCAGGTCCAAGCCAGCTACTGAGGAGACTTTACAGTCTAGTAGTTAACTGGAAGACCCATTTGCATGTTTCTGTGCATTAGGCAACTGGAAGCCAGAGAATACAGAGATCAGCTGCTGAACAGACCAAGCTTCTAAGGGCAGCTGCAGGAGAGATCCCTATTACATACACACATAAATATACCTGTATGTAATGGGCATTCACCCCGAGCAGCCAGAAAGTGAACAAGATCAGGCCATTAGTGATGCTTGTGTTTTTCTAAATGCTGTATTTTCCACCTGTGTTGGTCTGTGTGGCCAGCCATGTGTATATGCTTATATGTACTGTGTGTATGTGTGCCTGTGTGCGTGCTAGGGGTGCCCTCCCAGTGTCATTACTCATTGCTAACAGCACCTTGGGACATGGGGCCTCTGCACTCTTGCATCTATTGGGCTGCTACATTCAGCAACTCCTAGCAGTAGGCATGACAGGAACAGGATAAATTTTATTAACTATGTGCACCACTTAAATATTAAATAAATTAATATAAAATAGTAATAGATTCTCCCTTCCATTTCTCTTCCAAGATTTTTTACAGTCTATTGCTATGGCTGTGCATCACTGAGTTCTACATATTGTTCTTCCTCATATCTGTCAGTGGCCTTCTGCAGCATAATTTGTGCTATTGCAGAACGAAATTATGCAACTTGAAGCACACTGTTAAAACTATACAAGGTTTTCCAGGTGTCCAAGTATCAAAATGATTTGTATATGGTCTGTGGACTTTACAAGCCAAATGTTATTAATCAGCTGTAAAGAAGACAGAGATGAAAAGACTGTGACCAGGTTCTCTGGAAGTATTTGATCTTCCTTGTGAGAATGTAAGCCCACCCTGTCTACCACAGATATAAATAGCAGTTAGAGCTGACAACATTTATAGCTTCCTGAAGGAAATGTCTGATTAATTCATATTTCTAACACAGATGGAAGAAGTACACTTATTAGATGGAACCAAGATGCTTGCCTGGTAGCAGCAAGATTCTGTATTTGACATATAGTAATGACTTTTCTGTTTCAGCTGTTTCTATTCTTATAGTATGGAAGACAAAAATAATGCTTTTGATCATAAGATGCAGCAAGAACTTGCAGAGAGCAAGGAAAAGCAACCAAATACCAGCTTGCCCCACAATGTGAAATGGAAAATGTCACGTTAACAACAGAGAAACAGTAGCCAAAGAACAGATATGAGAACAGAGCTGGTAACAAATGTGGTAGGAGATTGCAGCTATGTCCTTATTTGTGGTTTGGACCAAGAAAAACACAAAAAAAAATTGCTCAAATGCTACAGATAGCGATGAAGAGAATGAAAAAAAACCCTTATATTAAGTGCTTGCTCTAGGCACTAAAAAAGATGAGTAGTCTTTGACTTCCAAAATAGTTATGGAGAAAACATGGTGCTGTCTAACAAGGTGATTCAACCCACCTGAGATCTGAGCTGTCTTTCACAGAGGTCTATCAATGTGCATTAACTGTACAAGCATTCTAACATGATTATGCTCCAACTTGGAAGCCTGTTTTTGGTGCCATATTTAGATGAGATGCATCCTGAACTCTTCACTCAATACTTCTCTAAACAGAGCTGATGACAAATCTCTTACTGTCTTTGGTGATGACAGAGCTATTATTGTTTTCATCCTAGGATCTTCAGATACATCCTACTCATTTTCTGCAGTCTGCACTTGTAGTGCTGTAATTGAGATATCTTTGAAATATATGAAATCTCTGCTGAATGTTCTGCAGAAAACAGCATTCACACCCTATCTTGTCCTTTACTATTTTATGATTTTAGTCAATAATGCTGAATGGAATAAGGTGTTTTGGATTATTTGGCTATTTTGCACATATTATTTGCAAATAACACAGTAAAATTGAGTGTTATATACAGAAAACATACTTTTAGACAATAAATCATGACACACGACATCACAATAAACTGGAACAATCATGATTTAAGGAAAGATGAAACAAATTCAAACTAACTTGATTTTTAAAATAGAACAATGGGGAAGAAAAGAAGTATATTGTTACATTCTTTTAAATGTCAGGCCCACTGAATGTATTTGCTCATATGAAACAGAACTATTTATGAATATTGCCTGGGAACAGATTTTTAAAGTGTCACATGCCAATTAACACAGTACATGTGAACAGAAGCATAATAAATTTGAGAGGATAATATTCCCACATGCATAAAATGTCAACACGAACATAATCGGCAGCTATAGCATATGGTATATCGAGCTGAACAACTTGTTTATACCATCTTGAATCTCCCACTAATAAGATCTCTCTTTATTATCAAAATACGAAGGAATACAGCTGAAGTGCCATTCAGAAGTGTCACTTCATTTCTGAGATTCAGGCGTGAAAGCTGATTGATGTGCTTTCAGTGTCAGACTTGATATTATATAATCCAATAGGGTTTGCATGGCATTAGTACTATGGAGTTTAATTTGTAATTTAATGAAATTGCACAAAACTGCTAGAAATAGATATTGACAAAGGCATTTATATGTGTGTGCGATTGTGAGTGAATGTTTTTGAACTCATCACTATTTTCAAAACCAAATGTGTAGGACTGAATTCATATCTCTTCTGGACTGTGCTGTAGTCATAGTTTGTTCATGCTGAACACAAATGACCAAAAGAGTATTCCTCCAGTGTTCTAGGCAGGAAGTTTCAGCGAGAAAAACAGATTCTTGAGCAAAATAATTTTTTTAATTAATTTACACCTGACTGTCAAGGGGATATAGAGCTGGTGGTAATGAAATAATAGTGTTACTCTGGATAATCTCTCTTTAACCTTCCTGATGCTTTCAGAATATTTCCTGTCAAGGAAGAGGTGAGTATACCAACAGTGTCTTAAAAACCCCAAAACCATTGACAAAGAAAATAATTAGTTATTAGATGGACATGAGATCTGAACCTTAAAATCAAACTATTGATAATTCCTTCTGCATTTATGACCTTTTACTTTTATAAATTTTTAGGAGATGTGAGCTTAAAGTCAAGTAACTTAATTAATTGTAATAATTTTATTATTTTTATATAGCTGAAATGAAACAAGTTAATCAAAATCCTACCTGGAATGCTTCCCTCTAATTTTACCAGAAATTTTCATCAAACCGTTCTCTCCCATCTTCTGTTCTTCCTCTTCCAACATTCCTATTAATAGTACTAGTGAAATGTAGCTATTAGTTTTATTAAAGCCATGCCAGCATCACTCAGTATCTTTCCAAAGATTCCTCTTCTTGACAGGATCAGTCAAGTTGAATTTACACAAAATTCAAGAAATACGGTCCATGAAGGTGGATCCAGGCTAGGCTCAGATGCATCTTATAAGGATTTAAACACTCTACAGAAATAAAAGTACCCTGATTTTAAAATTTGATATAAAGAGGCGGACACTGCCAGAAGATAATGTAGATTCATCCCATCTACCTCTAATGCTTAACTATGGTGCTTTTTTCAGAGTTGGAAAGGGATATCCAGAAGGCAATCAGATTGTAGAGCCTCTTGAACTGTGCTTTCAAAACGTTTCTTTACCTCCGCTGAATATGGAGAGTCCTAAGGCTTCTTTCTTAGACTAAGCTCTTAATTTAATGATGTCAAATTATGAAGCTGACACAAGCTGGTTGTTAGACATTCATATTCTCGCTTTCACTCTGTGGTAGTAGCCCTGCTCAGAGGGTCCCCTATGTTATGAAGTTTCATTAAAAAATACCATAGCTTACTTTTGTTCTGTCTCCACTGTAGTGTCTTTGCTAAATAAACACATTTAGAAATATGAAAAAGACAAAGCATGTTCTGGGACTTGTTTGGAGCTACGAAAATAAGCACAGAAATATAAAAACAGGAATAAAAATCAAGAACACTTTTAAAAACAGTCATTTAACAGCAAAATTAAATACCTGTTCTATTTGGGAGGTTTTACACTTTTTGTAACTTTATGGCTATACAATTCTAGATACTTGGAAAACTCTTTTTTTAATTGTGAATGCTAAGGAATTAAAGAAATGCAAACAAACTGGCTTTTTGGTCTACAACTGATTTTTAAATTACATCAAACAAAGTTGATGGGAATCACAATGATTTTGCAAGAATATTTATAAAGGGAATACAGAGGAATCCAATATCCTGTTGAAATTGCAGAACTGTAAATAACTTGAATTTGTCTTTTTAAATTCATGATGAGGATGGCACTTAGGTGAAAAGTGTCTGAATATTTTAAAAGCCAAAATGTTTGTACCTTCCAGTTTTACAGTCTTCTGACTTTTCTTACAACTGGGGACGAGCCAGGGGCTCCTGAGGCAATAGGAATTGGGGAGTCGCAGATAAAACACCTCAAAGGAAGGCCACCTGAAGAGCAACAAGAAGGAAATGCAGCCACTCCAGCCAGCAAGTCAGCTCCATCGGGCGCTCAGATGAAGTTCAGTTACACAAATGCACATATCATGGGGAACAAGAAAGAGGAGTCAGAGACATGGGTATGCCTCCAGGGCTATGATTTTATTGGCATCGCAGAGATGTGGTGGGATGGCTTTTATGATTGGAGGGTTGGAATGGAGGAATACGGACTCTATGGGAAGGACAGGCTGGGAAGACGATGAGGGGGTGTTGCCCTCCATGTCAATGATCAGCCGGAGTGCATGGAGCTCCACCTGGGGATAGATAAAGACCCAATAGAGGGCTTATAGGTCAAGATTAAATGGACCACAAGGGCAGGTTATGTTACAGCAGGGGTCTGCTACAGACCACCTGACCAGGGCAACAGTATTGATGAGGCCATATTTTCATCCAACAAACGTCTGCACCAGCGGTATAAAAACTAATAAAACCGTAAAATAACTATAAGCATGAATATGCTAAGCATTAAGATAAAGATTCATTAATATTTTATTACTTTCTTAATAACATCAATACGTATTTAATAACTGTTGGAACAAAAAATCTCATGTGATTTTCTAAAGCGTTGAATAACACAGAGCATGGTCATTTACAAAATTATAATCTGAGCTAATGTTTAGTTATTGCTACTTGTTGCTACGTATTTTAGTGAATCAAGGATTTCACCCAAAAATATTTACTCTATTGCTGAATAACTCTGTCATAACATAGTTAAGACAGCTTTGATAAGGACTTAGATGAGAAATCATTTCATACAAAAAACTTATTGATTAACAGACAAAATTTGTATTTCACCAACAAGGCACATGACATTTTAAATCTTTTACCCTTTTTAATGCTTTCAGACACTTGCTGTGATGTTAAATTTTGAACAGTTGTCACCAGTACTGTAAAAGATTAACATGGCTGGGATGTTTGACATATAAAAGTATCAGCACCTATTAGTGATAAACACCATGTTCTTTCCACTCCTGATGGATTATATGTTCTTTCATTAAATGTAAAGGAAGGATGACAGGGAGAGGCAATAATCTAGACTTTTCTCTTAAAATGTTGCTGGCATTTGAGGTGGCTTTTTATATTTTTCAAAAAGAAAAAGTGTCATTGGTAATTGATTCTGTTGGGAAAAGTGTGATAAAATGTCTCTACTCCCATAGCTAAGGGGACTGTCAAATTGTGACTCCATCAATTGTCTTCTAGACTTGCCAGAAAGAAGTGTTAACAAGAAAATGCTAAATAATTTAAACTTTTTAAACTGCTATTTAGGGAAAGAAAGGTTGTAAATGTCAGCATGGACCATACCAATAAATCAGAAATGGAGATTTTGTAAAGACAAGAATTTAAAGAACTCAAAAAAAGCAAGTAACTTAGTGTCATGAACCTAATGTGGAATTACAACTCTCTATTGGGCTTAACAATTGTAATTGTGAATCTATACAATTTGCAGACTCGTTGTTATCTTATTTTCTACTATTTCTGTCCCAGATTATTCTTGTTTGTCTTGGGAAGAAGTTAAATGTGTAATTTTGGGGAAAGGGACCTGGGTTAACTACATTTTTTTCTAGATGAAGCCTCTCTGCCAAGTTCATTAAGATAAAACTTGCACATTCTGAATAGCAAAATTGAGCAAACTAAAAAAAAATCTAATTCCTTATTCATCTTTGGCAGTTATTCCACACTCTGGTACAAAGTAGGTCATCTACAATTTTTTTAGTGTAATGGATATTCTCTTTTACAATAGCATTGTTTACCTCCCCATTTACTCTAATTGAGGGCAGTTTAATTTAAATTAAATTTAGTTTTATGACTGAAGCACCACGATGGCAGAAAAGTCAAGGTGAACACGGTCTTTTTTTTTGTTTACTTGACTAAAGTGTATTCCTATGCATTTCCAACTAAAGAACAGAAATGCTATGTACAGCACCTACCAAAGGCAATACGAATGAAGCAGCATTTTTTTTAACAGATTCCCATTAAAGAAAGGAGACCTAAAGGAATGTTTTGTCACAGTAAGATATTTCTCCCACAAAGTGTTAGTGCTCCTCAAGTGGTTAAGAGAGATGATTATAAAGAATAAATAATAATAATGATTAGACTATATATTAGTGGATAGAAATAAAGAATTGAGACTGATGTTTATGCAAATCCATCTGCATTTAAGTATACCATCAACATCTGTATCACTAAATGCCTACATTAATCAGAAAAATGTTACTCTAATTGACAATCTTCTACCTCTACAGTCACTTCTTTCTTTTTGCCCTCTCTTATTACTGTCAAGCAGTATGTCATAACTACACTTTTTCCCCTCGTTGCTTTATAAGACAAATTAAGAATAAATTGGCCACTGCAGGCTTCTTGTGAGAAAACTTCAAGTTCACTCTGATTCAGTGTGAAGAGACGACATATTAAAGTACCAAGCTAAGCTCTGGAAGCAAAATTTTTTGACTCTATGCCAAGCAAAGCAGTTGGATGGCTGAGAATTCTAGCTGGCTTTAGAGGTCTTTCATTGACTTCTGTGAGTAACTTTGTGTTTTTATCCCTTCTGGCTGATATCTTTTGATCCTTCACTGGTGTTGTTACAAGCTCCCTCTGCTTTTTCCTTGCACCATTTCTCCAGTTTCATTTTTGCCACATGCCTTTGTGGCATTCCCTTTTCACTGCCTTTGCTGATGTTTCTCCTTATAAGCTCTTTGTTTCAGCTATCTCTCCTCCTTTGCAAATTTCCATTACACCAGGTACCACGAATCATTGACCTTGAGTGTTTCCGACATGTCCTAATGAAAAATAAAAACTATGTAGAGTGAACATTTATTCATGGCTTTTTTTCCTCGCCTTATTACCAGCACAATCCAGCTTATGATATTCTTTTATTTTTGTCGTCTTTCTACTTTAGAAATGAAGTTCTAAAATGTTAGCTTTTAAAAATTTATTTCCAAAATTATCTTCACAAGGAGAAAGTCCCTTAGTATCACAAGGAAGTGACTTCTCAGATATCCTTCAGCAAAATAATTTTAGCCCAGATGCATGCTTACTGCAGTTCTCCTCATGGTACAATGGAAGGACAGAATCATGGAGTCAAAGAATCACAGAATCTTCATGGTTGGAAGGGATGTTTGAGATCATTGAGTCCAACCATACACAAAAAAAAACCAAAACCAAAAAAAACCCAAAACCAACACAACACCAAACACAAAAAAAACCACCCAACCCAACAATCTTGGGCATTAGAGCACGTCCTGAAATGCCACATTTACACGCTTCTTAAATCCCTCCAGGGATGGTGACTCCACCACCTCCCTGGGCAGGCTGTTCCAGTGCCTGACCACCCTCTCAGGAAACCAATTCTTCCCAATATCTAATCTAAACCTCCCCTGCCCCAACTTCAGACCATTTCCTTTGCTCCTGTCATTATTCCCTTGGGAGAAGAGGTCACCACCCACCTCTCTCCACCCTCCTTTCAGGGAGTTGTAGAGGGCAATGAGGTCTCCCCTCAGCCTCCTCTTCTTCGAACTAAACATGCCCAGTTCCCTCAGCCTCTCCTCACATGACTTGTTCTCTAACTGACAAGCCTGTGACTGACAAGCCTGTGGGAGCCCCAGTGAGAAGGTTATAGTTGAAGGTCATGCTAGCAGTTAAATTATTCCTTTTGCAATGAAACATTGAAACATTTTGTGGCTATTCATATTCACTTTAAAATTGTAGTTATCTCACTACATATCTTCACAAACTGAAAGGATAAAATTGGGTATACACATCGATAAAATTGTGCATGGAGACCAAATCTGTTTCAGCTTCTCTATTGGGTTTAGGGGGATTAAATGCATTCAGGAGGGATTCATAGGAGGACAGGACTTGCAAGATGACTTGTTGATCTGTAACAAGGTAGGGAGTACACAACACAATAAACTATGTTAATTGGAAAGAAAAGAATTCTAGAATTCTTAATTCCCCTTAGCCATGCCTGGCTTCAGTCCTTTAAATTCCTCACATACAGAAAAATCTCTGTTGTTAAATTGTCAAAGTTATAACACAAAGACTCCTTCTCTTGTCTTTAAACTCAAGTAGTGCACCAAATAAGCATTTCTTTATCAGATAACTGGGAGGTGACTAAAATCTGTACAATTATTTACTTATTTATTTATCACATACTGATTATTTTTTTTATGACATCATGCATGCAGATTGTCTGACAAGCTATCATGGTCAGCATAATGTAAGGGTCAGCTTTAGCATGGCCTATTCTAGATTTCTGTTTTTTTCAATAAGCTTTAAAATCTAACACAGAATTATCTAGGCATACTTTTTAAAAAAAAAAAATGAAAGCACTGATTCATAGGTGTTCATCAATAGGCATTGTCAGCCTAGGACTGCCAGAACTAGTTAGTCTTTCATTGTTGAAAACAGATTTCCACAAAAAAGGAAGGTGGCGGAGGAGCATATCAGCTCCTTGCCAGAAGGATCTATGTGAAGCCCCTCTTTAAGGACTCCAGGACGCCAACAGATCTCCAGTTTACTCTTTTCCATTTGCTAATCGTCACAGACGCTGCTATCAGCAGTCTGGACACTTGCAAGCTTTATCCGGTGAAAGGACTAATATTGGGATGTAACACACAATCAGCGTTTTAAAGTGAAATATTTGAATGAAGAAGAAAAAAAAAAAAAGGCTTAGCATATACAATAACTGGTTTAAAATCTCATACAACTGTCCTATCTTACATGTGTTCATTAAATCACACCCTATCATAACATGTTCCTTCTGTACTGGGAAACAAGTTATAGACGTTGTTTCCAGCTCAGGCTCTTGGTTACCTGTCGCTCTTCTGCTGCCAGCTTCTTGCCCAGCTCGTTGAATGAGCTTTCTCTCCAGCTGTAACCATGATTTACATTGATGATACAGAGATTAAAAACATCTAGTAGACCAGTGTCACTGAAGTGACAATTGCTATTTGTCCTGTGCCTGACAATTACATTTCTTTTAAAATTACTAAATTACTTTTAGCTACTGCTTGGGAATATTCTTGAAACAACATGGTGAAAATAAGCCATTTGGAAGTTCTAAAGGAATATATGACTGTGGCTTTATGGATCCATTTGGGAACAGGGCACCAGGGAGCTAATGAGGTCATTTATATTGAGACTCTAAAAACTTCAGCATAAGGAAAGTGCAGACCTAATGCACAGCCTGTTATAACTTGGAAATCATACAGAATTATACAGAAGTTTTCAGATTTCTGTTTTAAACAGCTGGTAAATAAGCCAAATACTAGTGTTTCCTGAAAATATGGATTTTTGAATCTTTGTAAATTCTCTACAACTGATATTAATCCTTTTATTTACTTCTTGCTGTTGTGTAGATTCAAAGCTTTTATTCGTCTTCTCATCTTTCTACTCTGTCCTGCTTGTCAGGCTCTACTTTCATTTCCCCTCTCTCTCTGTTATTCCACTGGACTCTTTTTGTCTCTTTTCTCTTTTGGTTTTATTTTTCTCTCCCTGGAGATACTCTCAGATCACTTTAGAAATGTAGGTTGCATGTCTAATGCCATTCTCAGAGAAAGAAAAAGAAATTACAACCTTGGTGCTCAAGGCTATATATGGAAATCCTCTTACATGTCTCCGTAGCAATGCTTTTTCATGATCCTGAGATTCTTGAATATGTATTTGTGGGTAGAGAAAAATGCAAACTTCAGGAAGTTATATCTTTCCAGTTTCTGATAATTAGACACAGCTGCTTGTCTGATGATAGAATTGGTGTTGTGCTTGCCATCCAGTGGGAACAGATTTCAGAAATGTAACTTATTCAATAAATGAATACACTGAGTCTGGGATTTAAGATGCATTTATTCCCTCAGCTCTTCCTTGTTTAGGCAATGCTGTGTGCTTTGAATCCCATAATGAGATGCTTCAATCCCTGCAGTTACTACAGGGAATGTAGGTGCCTGTCTCAGTTTCATGGATTCTGTTGCAGAGTCTAAAGAAACGAAATTTAGGGCAGTCAGATTCCTTCTGTGTCAAACATCTTTCTGAATATCAGTAGCTGATCTTCAGACAGTGAGTTGTACAGTGGGTTTTGTCAGGTCAGGCTCAAATCTTACTGTTAAATGATGTAAGAGATTTTCTATTACTGTATTTCCGTAATACATGTTCCATAAATAGAAACAGCAGTCCCATATGTGTTAACACAACTTTTTTTTTCAAAACCAAAGATCTCACATTAAGCTGTTATTCTTTTCTAATGGTCATAATTATGCATTACTTATATGGTTGTTCCATGGGTTATTAAAGTTTACAAAAATATTGAAAATCACTCTCTGAACTACACAGCACAAAACATTTTATTCTGTTCTCTTTTTTAAATCTAAACCTACTTGTATAAGAACAGGATCTGTGTTTTTAACAGTTCACCTACTAAAGAGAAGATGTTACTTTGTTGTAGAAAATGATCAGGTTAGTCGGGCCCGATTTGCATTTGGTAAACTCATGTAGGCTTTTTTCAAAAACCTTCATTTGGCTGTATGGTGCCTCAAGAGTCTAAAATAGGAAAGCTTTACATCTCAGGCTTGTAAGTGGCTAGGCAGAGATTTTTTTTTTTTAATGTTATTCAGTTTAAACACTTATAATTTTTGTTAAATGTATCATAATCACTTCTGTGCTATTTTAAATTGTGGGGTTTTTATCTAAATTTGTTGTCTGTATAGTTTGTTCAAGTGGATCTAGTCAGTGAGGTAGCTCTCTTTGTAATCACCTGTTTTCTCTCTAAATCTATAAGCTCCATTTCCCATTTTCTGTTTCAACCCCAGTAGTAAATTTGGATGCACAGGCAGAGCTGTAGTTCTAGTACACTAGCTGGTCTGGACAACCACACTACAGAAAATTTTACACATCCTTATCAACCTTAACTATATGCACCACAAAACACACGAGCTGCACCAATGAGAAGGCCAACAACCTTCTCAACAACCTGTTCCTAATGACCACAGTCATTTTCTATTACTTGCTTCTGTCATTAAATAACCTTGTAGTCCTAACTGTATTTATAAGTGCAAAATCCCACATGATAGAGAAATACTTTCTGTGATTTGATGACTACATAAAGCTGGAGGAAGAAGAAAGAAGCGGGGTACATTCAGAGTTACGGCGTTTGTCTTCCCTAGTAACTATTACAGGTAATGGAGCCCTGCTTTCCTGGAGATGGCTGAACACCTGCCTGCCAATGGGAAGCAGTAAATTAATTTCTTGGTTTGCTTTGCTTGTGTACACAGCTTTTTCTTTACTTATTCAACTGTCTTTGTCTCAACCTATGAGTTTTCTTCCTTTTACTTTTCCGATTCTGTCTCCCATCCCAACCAGGGGAGCATTATAACACCTGTTAGTAAGAAAATCAACTCTATCCCAGCTGAAACCATGACATAGTTTCATGGTACTGTAAATCAAAGGTACATTGATTTATAAATTTGTCACCTAAGCTCACTAATTTTTCTTGTTCAGTTCAGGTACTAGAAGTTCCACATGCCAATCAAATATTTCTCTGGCAGCAGATAAGGCATAGGTAGTTATTATAAACAAGATTTCTGTATGGCATGAAGCATTAGAGAATTCCACATTGTATTCACAAACTGCTGAAACCAAAACTATTGAGATAATTGGGCTTATTAGCTGTTGGGTCTCATTTTCTGGTGGCTTGACTTCTTTTTTGATATTGCTTCCATATAAAAAAAAAATTGACCAAAACAGCATGAAACAGTATGAGTATTTTTTCATGCACTTAGGTAGTTTTCAAGAGAAAGGTGAGCAGAAAATGAGTTACGGCTCAGAATGAGTGTATGTGGTGGCTTGATCTCTACAGCAGCCTTTATCTCAAGGAAGTCAAGCTTGTCAAAAACCACTTGTCCTCAAGCAAAGATATTTCTAGGTGGTTACAGAACATATGGAAAAACACATATATTCAGAGATATTTTCAAACTAAAGGATTTAATTCATATATCCTGTCTGGCCATTTTTGAATTGCCTAGTAAATTTAATTTTCTATATGTCTGATATTAACATTGGATAGAAAATCTACACACTGGAGGAAGAAAACCATAAAAATTACCTGGTGTGGATAGATTGATAAGATGTAAATGTCAGGGAGGGGGGAAGAGAAAGGAAATAAACTATATTTCTCGTTGTATGTAAGGATCTTAGAGATATTTTAACCTTTTTCCTTAACATAATTTTAAACAACCTCTAATAGTAAGTAGAGGACAAGAAGGAGAGAGGTGGGCTTATTAAAAGCTAATGCAAACAAGTTTGAAAACCAGTGCACTAAAATTTAATTAATACTTCCGTCAAAGAGAAAAAAAATATCTACCTACATTCAGCTAGGCAGATAAACTTCTAAAGTTTTTATTTGTTCTATTTCTAAATCAATTGTTACATTCATATATTAACACTAACAAGCTGAGCATTTGTTTTAGTATACATCAGAAGCCTTTCTACTAAACCAATAATCAAGTAATTTATTTTTTTTTAAATTGCAATTCTGTTTTCAGAAAAGAGACACCAAAAGTTTGACTTTGTTTTGCTTGATAGTACTGTACTTGAAGAACTGGTTTCATTAAATGTTTTTTAATGGTCATTAAACTTCCTTTTGGAACGGCCAATGTAGGAGCAAAACCTGACACTGACTGATTTTGTGGATTTTGTACATTTCTCTAGTTCCTTAAAGAACAACAAAAAAAAAAAAACTGCATTCCACATAATGTCTTGATGCAAATTCTACCTTGCAAGCTCAGAGATTTAAGATTATCTATTGTCAGGAAGGTAATTCATGAACCTTTTAAATCAGTCTTTCATCTTATTATTGTTGTGAGTTTTATGTGTAGATTTTAATGATTCTTTGGATATTATATGGTTAGAAAATTAAAGAGCAAAATAGGTTTGCCTTCAAGGTTCCAGACTAGATGAAGTAAAAAAAATTAACTCAGCTGACATCAACTACTGTTCAGGCTGAGGAAGAGAAAAATTTTTGAGAGGCTCTATGGCGTTTAGAAATCTACATTAGCATTTAACCTCTTGTGGGAATCTGATCCCTAACTGTCACAAAGACTTCTGTGTGGTTTTATGAGTTTATGCTCTTTTCTCTTACCTTTCTTGTTTACCTGCACACATAAAAAAATCAATTAATTTTTTGTTTACATTATTTATTCTAAACAAGTTTTTTTAAAAAATAGAATAGCATGTTTGTCATCCCTGTTTGAAGCATTTTGAAACGTCTGTTTGTATGTGTGATATTTCTGTTATTAAGGGATTAGAGTTTTGTTATTTCTGCTACACTTCTTGGGCAAAGCCAACAGAAACCATTACTTTCTAGCCTATTTTTTACATTTCACTATACTTGACTGAATAAAAAAAGAAAAAGGGAATGCAATTTACCTTCTTGTGCTTGCCTTGTTTGGTGAGAAACAGGTAAGCACTACTAAGAAATTATTTTACAGCAATAAGGCTATATAAAATATGTACCTCTTTGTTAATGAAAAGCTTTAGATGATATCTGTTATAGTGCCTTTCTATGACAATATAACTCTGTCCCTTTTTTTTCATTGACATGAAATGTTTCTTGAAGCTAAAAACATCTTCTCTTCAAATGTCTGTTTTCCAAAGAAGCCTTGAGTTGCCTTCGCAAAAAAGTTGCTAGGTATTTTGTATTTCTATTTTCATGTCAATCCCAACAATGTTGGCAAATATGCTACCTACCACATAGTCCTCATGATGGAAAATGGAATAGGTGCTAGCATTTCCAAAAAACAATTAATCCACAGCAGTTTCAACTTTAGGGTAAGTAATTAATGCAATATAAAGAAACTTCACTGACAACACAGTTACAATCCATTCACAGAAGTGCTATAAAACACAGTGAAAAACTGTCTTAATTGAATGCTCTAAGTTCTTACTTTAGAGAGCCTGTGAGACTGCCTGTTCCTGGTGGCCACCCGGCTGGAACATCCCATTTTATGTAGGGATTGTTTTGACAGCAGCCAAGCATGAAGATGAAAAATTAGCAGCTCCTGATGTAGTTTCCCCTGGCATCTTCCAGGGGTAGATCCAAGGCTCCCTGAGCACGTTCAGTAGTTATGACACCTTAATAGCTTTAAGTTGTGAAGTCCAGAAGGAGGTTATCAATGATCAGACTGTAATCTTGCTCTGAATTTATCAGGGCTTATTATTTTAATGAGTCTAATAAAATGTTTTAGAGGAACATGTAAATTCCAGTCAGCTTTTTAGTGAAGAAATCATCACGTGCAGCACTTGAACTTAAAATGAGAAAGGGATTTAGTTCAATTTATACATTGAAATTCAATGTACAATGCTCCAGAATAGCATTAGTGAGAAATGAACTGCTTTCTTTTCAATTGTGGAATCTTTTGACTGGTTTGAAAATGCTATACTGTACTCACTTAACTCACTCAAACAGGCTTGGAGAAAAGGCCATTAAGCTGGTCCTGGTGACAGGACAAGGGGCAACGGGCACAATCTGGAACATAGGAAGTTCCGTGTAAATACAAGGAAAAACTTCTTTGGGGTGATGGTGGCAGAGCCCTGGAAGAGACTGCCCAGGGAGGGTGTGGAGTCCCCTTCTCTGGAGATCTTCAGGCCCCACCTGGATGGAGTCCTGAGTGATGTGCTCTGGGCAACCCTGCTTTGGCAGGGGGGTTGGACTGGAGGATCTCTAGAAGGTCCCTTCCAACTGTGTCAATTCTGTAATTCCATGATTCCATGAAGCAGGATGCTTCAATGGAGAATAAACTTAAATACTTATTTTGGATTATTGCATAGAACACACGACTCAGCATTACAAAGGAGACCAGATCTACTTCTTCTCCCACTGGTTGCTTATATCATCTGCTATTATTTATCGTCATACTTTTTTTACAACAAGCTATAAAGTGATGATACAGAACTCACTTTAATTATCTGGTGCTTCATTTTTTATTGTGATATATTTTATGTAGAAGTTATGCATTGATATTATTTTTACATATTTTATGTTTCTAGCCAGATAAAAAATTCAAAAGGCCTGTAAAAGTGGGTGACACCGAGGGGTGGAGTCAAGCTAGCAAGGAAAACATCATTCAGCTAAGAACAAAAAGAAGCCTAAAATAAGTTAAACAAAATATGATTCTTTCACTTCTATCAGTAGTTTCATGCTATGAGGGTGTACTGTCCCCCAGTACACACACAGTACATGCCCAAGCACTGGAAGCAGGGGCTGCAGGGTGGACAGAGGTGGTTTCCTGGGGGTAACTCAGGGGAAGCATATTTAAGAAAGGGCAAAATACTTCTCAGTAGAGAGGAGTGAGGAAAAAAAGTGATGAACAACTCAGCAAACACCCGAGCCATAGGAGGAGGAGGTGCTCCAGGCCCAGAGCAGAAATTCCCCTGCAACCCCTGCAGGAAACCACGGTGGAGGAGGGAAAAGTGTGAGGAGAAAGGAGCAGCAGGGATGAAGTGTTATGGACTGACTGACTACCAACCCTGTTTGAGGGTTGTAGTGATGGTGATGGTTGTAGAGTCTGGAGTGAACTTAAGTCTAGGAAAAGGGGGAGGAAAGATGCTATTTAATGGGGATTTTTTGGTTTGTTTCCCACTATCCAAACTAGTAATTACATTTGATTTTAATTAGCAGTAAATTTTCCCCAAGTCAAGTTGTGTTTCCTACAACATCAATTGGTTAGTGATCTCCCTGTTTTTATTTCAGCCCACAAACTCTCTTGTTCCTGTTCTATTTTCTCCCCATCCTGTCCCACTGAAGGAGTGGAGAGAATGGGGGGCTAGCTGGAAATTTGGCTGTTAGTCGAGGCTAACCCACCACAGAAGGCCAAAGGCTTCCTAAACCTGCAACATAACAAACAGCCTTTTTAGTTTGACTGTAGGTCTAAAATATTCAAATGATGACTCATATTAAGAGTCATCTTACTATGAGTAAGTAACAGGTTAGTATGTCTTGTGTGTGTGTGTGCAAGGACAGGCAAAAGGCTGTACTAATTTCTAATGCTTGTTCAGGCACTCCTGGTAGTATTTAATCATTGACCAGACCATGAGAGGATGAAAATTTAGCTTCATCCAGACCAAGTCATCCATGCTGAGGAACATAACTTTTATCGTCAATGTAAACATCTTAGTACAGTATCTGGGTATTTGTTACCATTCTATCACACTACCTATACACTACTTGTTTTTGTAATAATATCCTCTTAATGCTGATTAAATATATTTTAAAATCTATTAATTAATTCTTTTAATATGCAAAATGTGAACACTAGATGTTATACTAGATACAAGGAAGAATTTTTTTACGATGAGGGTGGTGAAACACTGGCACAGGTTGCCCAGAGAGGTGGTAGATGCCCCATCCCTGGAAAGATTCAAGGTCAGGTTGGATGGGTCTCTGAGCAACTTGATGTAGTTGAAGATGTCCCTGCTCATTGCAGGGGGGGTGGACTAGATGACCTTTGCAGGTCACTTCCAAGTCCAACTATTCTATGATTCTATGAACACTAAAAATGGAAATAAGCCACGTAGTTTCTTATCATTGCTCCCTGGACTTTTAGATCTACTACAAAAAGGTAGTGCTTGGGTGTGACAAGACTGACCTAAGTGTAATAATAGTATCACTGCAAGGCACAATGGCTGTAGCCAAATTCTTGGCTGTCAATAGGATTCAGTTATTACCAATATTAAAGCAAATATCTCGCTCAGTCATTGTGGTTTAGGCTCTTACAGACCCTGTTTCTCAACAAAATCAGTATTTCACACATGTGCAAGCCCTTTTAGTCTCCTGATAAAGGTTAGATTCAGCTGCTTTAGAGTAAACATCTACAAAATCTAGGTGCACTAGGGTACTAAAACTGGGCCTTGGTCAGTATTTCCTAAAGGGTCAAGTCTTTCATGGATCCTGTGGCATATCCATTAGTCCATGTATCTATATCTAAGATATCCAGGGGAGAGTATGACAGAAAGTTTATTTCTCAATGTACCAATAAAACCCAACAGAGTAAGCATACATTTCTTAAACTTGCTTTATTTTCTGGCTTGTTAAAAAATAG
The DNA here is from genome assembly GCA_033628505.1 of Tringa tobata. NCBI lineage: Eukaryota > Metazoa > Chordata > Aves > Charadriiformes > Scolopacidae > Tringa > Tringa tobata. The sequence goes on from JAHREE010000509.1 coordinate 1,002,413, forward strand.
ATTAAAAGTTGTTTTGGGTTTTTTTTTTTCCTTAAAAAATAAAATCTAGGAGTTCTAAATCCTTCCATAATCATATGAAAACAATTAATAGCTACATCCTGTTCAACACTTACAAGTTATACGGGTGTACAGCAATAAGTCTAAAGAAAAGCTGCAGATTTTTGGTAGTAATGAATCTCAAAAAACAGGGCAAAATTTGGGCTCTCAAAGTACTTTTAAGATAAAGAAAGGCATGAACATATTTTTATAGATGAAAATAAGAAAATAAATTGTTTGGGAGCTTTACATAAAAATTCCAGTTCTTGGTACACTAATAGTCCTAAGCATGCAAGCTGTCATTTCTTTTAGTCAAGGTTATTAATACTTTTTTATTGAATTATTCCACTTGCTAGTTTAAATGAGCATTTTCAGCTTCTAAACTGCTACATAAAATAACAAATAAAAGCTTAAAACAAATGTCTACGAAAACATTTGAAACTATTCGCAATCTTTAGGCTCTCGGCCCTAGGTTTTCAAATCCAATCCAAATGGAACCAAATTACTATTGAAAAATCGTGTTTTACAACCTAGGAAAAAAATTTATAAAAGTAATAATCTCAGTTGTCCAGTGTAGTGTTATGTCTTTGGGAACTCTCTTCCACAAACAAACAAACAAACAAACAAAACTGTTTTTTGCAGAAAAAAGTATCTAAATTCCATCTCTCCATGCAGAAACTGTCACTAAAATAATACCAGATGTGCACTTTCTAAAGAAGCCAGCAATACACTGACCTTAAAGTTCAAAAGAAAATTCTGAAGCGTTTGGTAAAATACATGTGTAACATGCAATCCTTCTTGCAGTGACCCATTGCAATATTCCTTCAGTCCTAGGCAGAGTAGCCAAAAACTAGATCACAGAATCTTCATGATTGGAAAGGACCTCTGAGATCACCAAGTCCAACCATACACACACATACAAAAAAAATCCCCAACAATCTTGGACACTAGAGCATGCCCCAAAGTGCCACATCTACACGCTTCTTAAATCCCTCCAGGGATGGTGACTCCACCACCTCCCTGGGCAGGCTGTTCCAGTGCCTGACCACCCTCTCAGGAAAGTCATTCTTCCCAATATCTCATCTAAACCTCCCCTGCCACAATTTCACACCATTTCCTCTGCTCCTGTCATGATTCCCTTGGGAGAAGAGGCCAACCCCCACCTCTCTACACCCTCCTTTCAGGGAGTTGTAGAGGGCAATGAGGTCTCCCCTCAGCCTCCTCTTCTCCAAACCAAACATGCCCAGTTATCTCAGCCTCTCCTCGCATGATTTGTTCTCTAGACTCCTCACCACCTTGGTGGCTCTCCTCTGGACATGCTCCAGCAGCTTGATGTCCTTCTTGTAGTGAGAGACCCAGAACTGAACACAGCACTCAAGGTGAATCTCAAGCATTGAGCACACTCAAGACGTGCTCTAACTTATTTCAAAAGATTTGCTGCTGAATGTAGAACACTTCTTTTTTTTATGAACATGGTGTGTTATTTGAAATGAAAGCTATTTTTTTATGCCATCTGTGCAATTGCATATGGCAAACAACAGGTGTTTAGCTTAGATAGTATGTGTAAATAATCATATTGAAAATTAAATTACAAACATACTAGAAGTTAAAGGATTTTAGAAAAAAAAATAAAAAATATCCAGGTTTCTACAGCATAGGCAAAAAGTACTTTTAGCATCCACCAAAAAAGAGCAAATAGAAGTAAATCAATGTTGCAGTTTAATTGGTCACCAGCAGGCTTTATTAAGCAGAGGAATGGTGGATGTGTTTCAGACGACACTGACTAGATTGCGCTCTGACCTGAAATATACGCTACTTGAAATTTCATGGCTCAGTCCCAAACTATTAGTAATGGCAGCTTGTATGCAACAAACTCAGCATGTAGCAAATGATAGATAAGCTAAAATCTGGGCATCTGTCCATAACTGAATTGTAAATACAATCTTCCGTCTGCCTTTGGGAAAGTAGTGTCTGTCTTACACTTTTTAGCATACAATTAAGAGATAGGTTTTAATTAATATCTCCCATTGCATTCCATTTATTTGGTGATAAAATGATACTGTTATTACAGAACTGATAATGTAATCTGAGTAAATATTAAATATGTTTACTGTGAATAGAGTTGATTTTGGAACATTTCAAAATGCAGTCAATATCATTCACAGTTCACGTTGATATAAAAAATATGTTCTTTTAGTTCAGAAAAATATTTTGAAGTTTTTCTTTGAGTGAGATTTCTTGTAATATTTAATTTAATAGTTGAACTAATGACAGATAAATTGAAGGTCATATCCTTAACTTTTCTTCAGTTGAGTTTAGTTCATTCTGAGGTTTGCTTCATGAGGATTTTGTGCTTGTTTTTTGGTTTTATGTTGTTGTTTGGTTTGCAGTTATTTTTTCCTGATAGAAAAGGATCTGTCTCTGAATTTGCAAAAAGCAATCTTTGTCTTTAATTTGCATGTAAAAACTTTTTTTTTATCGCTATACCAAATTTGGCTTTTATATTCTTTTCCTTATTTTCATCTTGCCAGCTGATTGCCTAATGCTAACAGTGGATGCATGGGTGGTGGGGGGAGGTGGGGTGGGGAGAAGAAAGGAAAAGTCTGTTCCAGCTTACCCTTAATTTTTTTTCATGATTGCAATATATTTAAGCTATATACAATTTAACTGATTCCACATTTGCTCTTATACCTTTACTCCATTTCACAATATTGTGCAAAAGACATTGCTAAGGTAGTACTAGCATTTTCTTCACTGATTAGAATTTGTCCTGATCAGGTTTTTCATCTGCATACAGCATATGCCAGCAGCCTGATAACTTTGACATTCAGACAATTGTTACAACTTTATCCATTTGCAGAGCCTAAATTTAATTCAGTTACAGTAAAGCTGAAACATGTTCTTCATTTCCTGAAAAAAAGTAGATGCAGATCAGATTCGGATAAGATTCACCAAATCTGTACTTGTTTGAGCGGGACTTTTTATTTCAGTAACAGTTCTGGCATGAAAATTAATTCCATTTTAACAAAGATTTTCAACAACAACCCTTAGGCTGAATGTAAAACCACGTTCTTCACTTTTAATGACATTCTCCAGTATTTTATACCAGTGATAGGTGTAGCATTTAAATGGAATGTTTTGTATAAATGACATACCGTTCAAACTGCAAGCACCGTAATTTAAATCTTGAGAACAAGGAAGGAATGATAGGAATCAGTAGCGACAGAGCTAAACCAAAGCTTATACTCATAACACTCCCAGATGAAACCATTCTATGAATATTCCAAGTTTCTACTGATATGCAGTTAGAATGTATTAATTTTTAAGATCTCTAAAATACCATTGACAGGAAAAAATAATAAATCCCTTGTATTCAGTGAGGTGAGAAATCGTGATATTATGAGTTCCTGCAGAGCTGCGGAACAACCAAGGACCCTTACATCAGTCAAGAATGCATTTTCAGCTAGAAAGAGCTCCATTTTAAAGCAGTGAAGATGAGACAAGCTTCATCTGTTGAAGAAAAGGAACTAATTATTCCACTTGACTGCAAAAGAAATTACACATTAAAGATAAAGATAATTTTACAGCTACAGTACATTGGCTTGGTATAATGGCAAGGCAGATAAATATATTTGGCTCATGTAACAAAAAAAATAAAACAGTTGAAGGGAAGAATGTGAGGTGTGAGTAAGTGCTGTAGAAACAAGCAAAAAATCCTATACTGGAGAAGAATTGTAAACTGGAGTCATTTAGCCATATTGGATAAACAGGTGGACGATCTGCTCAGCCTGGTTGCAGAGCTATGAAAGGAAGTAGAAAGGTTAAGGAGCATCAGGGAGCCTGAGAAAGAGGTAAACTGGCAGAACTATGCTCTGCCCTCACTGAGACAGAAATAGGAACAACCAACAAATCAAGGAGAGCCTGCTTCCTCCCCCCAACAGGCTGAAGGCAGTAGCTTAAAGGAAAGGAGAGAATGGAGGCAAGTCCATGCTCAGGGCAGCAGGTGAACCCCTCCTTGCCCACCCCACCTTCCAAGGTGCCTCTGTACAAAGGTATGAGGCTCTGGATGTGGAAAGCCAGTCAATGGAGGATGATGTGGATGACAGTCCATCTTCACCAGATGTGCTGTCAAGGTCAGAAAGGCCTAACCCCAGTATCACAACCACCTGAGGGGAACAGAGGATCCAAGAGGAGGCCAGACCCTCCTCTTAGGGAATTCTGCTGCGTCCCTGGGCCTGGGTTAAGGACATCACTAGGAAACTTCCTAGCCTGGTACGGCGCTCTGACTATTATCCATTGCTACTCTTCCATGTTGCTGGAGATGAAGCTGCAACTCATAGTCCAAGGGGGATCAAAAAGCCCCTGCAGGGCTTTAGGATTTGTAAGGGAATCTGGAGCACATATTATTTTCTCCTCTCTCCTCCCGCTTCTAGGCAGTGACATTAGAAGGAACAGACAAGCTCAGCCTATTAATACATGGATCCATGGCTGGTGGTGTGCCACCATGATAACGTTGGGTTTTTTGATAATGGCCTACACTACTGGGGGACTTCAACCACCCCGACGTCTGCTGGAAGAGTAGCATGATGAGCTATAGCACGTCCAGGAGACTCCTGCAGTGAATCAAAAATAACTTCTTAGGCCAGGTAATAGACAGCCCCACCAGAGGAGAGGCAATACTGGACCTCTTAGTTAGCAAAAAAAATTGAGACTGTGGCATCAAGACTGGAGGCAGCCTGGGCTGCACTGATCATGCACTGGTGGAGTTCGCAGTCCTGGGGAATACAGGCCAGGGGAAGAGTAAAGTCAGGACCCTGAATTTTAGGAAAACAAGTTTCCAGCTCTTTAAAGAGTTAGTCAATAGAACCCACTGGTAAACTGCTCTCAGGAACAAGGGAGCAGAACAGAGCTGGCAGGATGCTTTCCACAGAGCGCAAGAGCTCTTGATTCCCAGGTGTAAGAAATCAGGAAAGGAAGAAAAGAGACCAGCATGACTGAGTTGAGATCTGCTGGTCAAACTAAAGGGCAAGAAAGAAATGCACAGTGGAAGCAGGGACAGGTATCCTGGAAAGACTATAGGGATGTCACCCAGTTGTGTGGGGATGGTGTCAGGAAGGCCAAGGCACAGCTGGAGCTGAACTTGGCAAGGGACACAAAGAATAATGAGAAGTGCTTCTGCAAGGACGTCAGCCAGAAAAAGAAGTCAAAGAAAGCGTACCCTGCCTGATGCACAAGACTGGTAAACTGGTAACCGTAAGTGAGGAGAAGGCTGAGGTGCTCAACAACTTTTTTTGCCTCAGTCTTCACTGCCAGCCTCTCTTTCCACATCTCTCAAGTGGATGGACCACAAGGCAGGGACTGGGGGAACAAAGTCCCTCCTACTGTAAGAGAAGATCAGGTTCATGACCACCTGAGGAATCTGAACATACAGAAGTCTATGGGACCTGATGAGATGCATCCCAGAATCCTGAGCAAATTGTCTGAGGTAGTTTCCAAGCTGCTTTTCATCATGTTTAAATAAAAGTCATGGCAGTCAGGTGAAGTTCCTGGTGACTGGAAAAAGGGAAAGTTTCTACCCATTTTTTAAAAAGGTAGAAAGGAGGACCCTGGAAACTACTGACCTGTCAGCCTCACCACTGTGCCTGGGGAGATCAAGGAACAGATCCTCCTAGAAGCTATGGTAAGACACGTGGAGGACAGGGAGGTGATTTGAGACAGCCAGCATGGATTCATGGAGGCCATGTCCTGCCCAGTCCCCCATAACATAGAATCATAGAATCATAGAATTGTTTAGGTTGGAAGGGACCTTTAAGATCATCTAGTCCAACCACCCTCACAATAAAGAATTTCTTCAATAAATCTAATCCAAATCTCCCTTCTTTCAGTTTAAAAGCATTACCCCTTATCCTATCACTCCACTCCCTGATGTAGGGTCCCTCCCCATCTCTCCTGTAGGCCCCTTTTAGGTGCAGGAAGGCTGCTATAAGGCCTCCCAGGAGCCTTCTCTTCTACAGACTGAACAACCCCAACTCTCTCAGCCTGACTTCATAGAAGAGGTGCTCCAGCCCTCTGATCATCTTCGCAGCCCTCTTCTGGACTCATTCCAACAGGTCCATGTCCTTCTTGTGCTACGGACTCCAGAGCTGTACACGGTACTCCAGTTGAAGTTGCACCAGAGCAGAGTAGAAGGGGAGCAGAATCACCTCCCTGGACCTGCTGGCCACACTTCTTTTGATGCAGCCCAGGATGTGGTGGGCTTTCTGAGCTGCCAGTGCACATTGCCGACTCATGTTGATCTTCTCATCCACCCACACCCCCAAGTCCTTCTCCTCAGTGCTGCTCTCCAGCCATCTCTGCCCAACCTCTATTTGTGCCTGGGATTGCCAAGTCCCAGGTGCAGGACCGTGCACTTGGCCTTGTTGAACTTCATGAGGTTTACACAGGCCCACTTCTCAAGGCTGGTGTCATCAGCTAACTTGCTGAGGGTGTACTCTATCCCACTGTCCATGTCTCCAACAAAGATGTTAAACAGAACCAGTTGCAATACCGACCTCTAAGGAACACCACTCATCACTGGTTTCCACTTGAGCATTAAGCCATTGACCACAACCCTTTGAATGCTGCCATCTAGCCAGTTTCCCATCTACCGAGTGGTCTATTGGTCAAATCCATGTCTCTCCAGTTTAGAGATCAGGATGTCATGTGAGAAAGTGTCAAATGCTTTGCATAATTCCAGGTAGATGGCGTCTGTTGCTCTCCCCTTATCTACCAATGCTGTTGCAACGTTGTACAAGGCAACCAAATTTGTCAGGCATGACTCGCCCTTGGTGAAGCCATATTGGCTGTCACCAATCACCTCCTTCTTTTCCATGTGTATTAAGTAGCGATTCCAGGAGGATCTGCTCCATGATCTTGCCAGGCACAGAGGTGAGACCGGCCTGTAGTTCCCCGTGTCTTACTTTTTACCCTTTTTGAAAATGAGGGTTGTTTCCCCTTTTCCAGTCAGCGGGAAATTCACCAGGCTGCTACAACTTTTCAAATATGTGAAAGTGGCTTAGCAACTTCATTTGCCAGCTCCCTCAGGACCTGCAGACAGATTTCATCAGGTCCCATGGAATTATGTACCTTCAGGTTCCTCACACCAAGCTGAGTGGTGAGGCTAAGATGCCTGAGGGACAGGATGTCATCTGGAGGGACCTGGACAAGCTTGAGAAGTGGGCCCATGTGAATGTCATGAGGTTCAACAAGGCCAAGTGCATGGTCCTGCAACTGTGTCAGCAGAACCCCCATTATCAATACAACCTGGGGGATGGAGGGATTAAGAGCAGCCCTGCCAAGAAGAACGTGGGGGCACCGGTGGATGAAAAGCTGGACATGAGATGGCAATGTTTGCTTACACCCCAGAAAGCCAACTGTTTTAAAAGAAGTGTGGCCAGCAGGTCAAGGAATGTGATTCTTCCTCTCTATTCCACTCTGGTGAGACCACACTTGGAGTGCTGCATCTATCCCTGGAGCCCTCAAAACAGGAAAGACATCAACCTGTTGGAGTGGGTCCAGACGAGGCCCACAAAAAAGATCTGAGGGCTGGAGCCCCTCTCCTATATGGATAGGCTGAGAGCGTTGGGCTTGTTCAGCCTGGAGAAGAGAAGGTTTCTTGCAGCCTTTCATTACTACAGAAAAGATGGCGGGGAAACTTTTTATCAGGGCCTGTTGTGACAGGACAAGGGGTAATGGCTTTAAACTTGTACTTCTTTGAGCAACACAGGACTAACTTCTCTTCTAATGCTTGGGAAAACTGCACTTTTAGAAGACTCCAGTGTCTGAATTTGTGAAAATATTTACTTTATAGCCAGTTAGGCTCTGTGGAATTCAAGATCCCAGGGTTTTTGGGCATTGCCAGGTGCAGGGGTGAGGAGGACTGATACCTTTGGCACTAGACGCAGGCTGGCCAACAGAAGAGGATGGACACGGTGGACCTTTGCAGATCCCTTCCAACCCAAAGTATTCTATGATTCTATGACTCTATATTACTTTTCCAGGTGTTTTACAAATTCAGATACTGGACTGTGCAGGAATATTTTAATTTGCAGAGGTTGAATTTTATGGGAAAGGCATTTGCATTTATTTTAAAGCAGCCACCACCTTTAATGTGATTGTCACCTACCTGCTTTCTTGGTTGAATACAGTTTCAGGGGGATGGTTAAACAAAAGATTGACTGAACAGACACCGCAAGAATTTTGAAGAAACAGATTACAATATTATGAGCCTAAGTGAGCACTGTAAACAAAATAAAATTACCTACCAGCTGTGCAGAAATATCCAAAAGCTGTTGTCTGTGTATTTACCAGAGAAAACTGTTCTCCTTTGGAGCTTTTTGTGGAATGTTATGCCCAAATCTACATAAACCTCTGTCCTGTGTTTAACAGAATGTTAAATGTGATTATCACATTAACTCATTTGACCTTATTATTAAAGAACTTTTATTTAAGGCAGTTTTGAATGTTATAATGATTATTAAAAGAATTACTGAATGCTTATCTATTCAGAAAAAAAAACCAACAAAAAACCCCAATTATGCATTAAATCTGAAATAAAGCTAATATAAAATCCTTTTACTTTAAACTCATATAGGTTTCTATATAGCTGTCACTGAAACACCTTTGTCCTTCATGTGATGAAGGTTTTTTCCCATTTCTTCCTTAATGACCTCACCCTGTCAAAGGACAATGGGTTCACTATTAGTCAGTGATATACATAATGTATTTTAATACATTATTATTAATATAATCTTAATACAGTAATCTATAATACGGTACTATAATACAGTATTATACAGGCTCTGCCATACGTAGGTTCATAAAAATGGAAACAAAAAGTTTTAAGGGAAATTTCTTAAAGTAAATCATATGGGAAATTCTCTCTCTCTCTCATAACCGGTGTACTTGCTCCATACTCAAAATGCCTGTTTGCATTTGTTCCCATGCAGACATCATTCCCATCATTCCCATAATCCACAAGGTTTGGGTCCTAGCCCAGGACCAGGACCACTCTAATAACTACTCCAAGTAGATATGGAGTACAGCACACAAAAGCAATCCAGAGCCTGGCGCTGCTTTGTTTGCTAGTACAGGTGTAGAATGAACAGCCTGCTCTACCCGTGGTTCTTCCTGAAACGTCGATATTACAGTAAGTGATGCCAGTATTTGGCCTAGGGTTCAGTTGTAAAACTGTCATTTCATTTTTTTAAGGCCATTCTGTAGTTTAATTGCATTGAATAAAGGAATTCTGGTGTTACAATTTGTTTCTATACTTTATTACTATTATTATTATTATTTTGATTTTCTGTTTAACCGGCTTTTTAGTTAAAGCTATGGAAGTTTATTAATGATTGAAATTCAAGCCCAATAGATTCTGTCCAATTATCTCACATCACTATATCATTATTTTTTCATGCTTAAGAAAAATGGATTTAACAGTCAAGAAAGACATCAGTTTGTATTCCAGCTATTTCAAGGAACTGAAAATGGGAGGCAAGAGGTGCTATATGATTTTTTAATTTTTTTTCAATAACTAGGTAAAAAAAAAAAGTTTTTTTTTTTCATTAAGAAACCATTGTTTTCCATTAATGCACCCAAATGATCTTTTTCATGTAACTAATGGCCAATGACCACAGTATATTGTTCCGTACATTTTTCTCAGCAATTGCAATCTTACCTTCTTTAAAAATTACTTCTTTAATGAGCCTATACCATTCGCAACTCTGTGATAAAACCTTAATTACTTTCTCCTAAGTTTCACATTGTGGAGTAGATCTAGCAATCATAGTTCACATCAATCCTAAAACCCAAGAGATCTCTCTTATTACACTGGTATGTACAACGTTTAGATCAATACTTCACTCCACTATACTTTTTTAATCCCCAACGGTGTCATGGGTAAGTCAAGAATAGTGCTGAAAAAAACTAATCTCTTCTCATTTGCTAATCCTTTTTTGATAATGCTAGTGTTTTGGAGTCAATTTCAGGTAATATACATTTCACTAACAAAAAAGAATTATATGTAAGAATTAAAACAAAAAAATTCCTTCTTCATTAAGCATATTTGGATTCAGTTTTTGCCTACTTCCATTGTAACTTGTTGGATTAACTCATTTTAGCTTTTGCAAATGCATATTAAAAATGTAAGCTCTCCTCTATTTAACAGTTCTGTAGAATAGTTTCCCTGGCTTGAAGATTCACTCAGATGCAATACAACTACCCCCACTTATTTTTCCATGCAGAAGAAACTCATTACCTTTTTATCTCTTTCAGAAAGCAAGCAAGTAATGCTGTCAGTCTTACTTTGACTATCTTCCTCACTTTGGGGTGTTAACTCCTCCCTACACCTAATTTTAGTCCTTCTATTGCATACCACACTTTTGTTTATTTTCAATTCAGGTGGTTGTTTTTTTTCTCCAATCACTTTGAAAAAAACTCCTCATTTTCTCCTTTGGTTTTGCCACAGTAACCATAAATAACTGCACAAATCTTAGTGCCATTTATATATTCCAAAAGGTAGTTTCTAGTTAAGTATCACGCAGGTAGGCTCATTACTTAGAATATCTTCTCTTGAGTCTTGAGTATGCAATTGAATGTCTCAATATTTCCATCTTTTAGATAAGATTCTTGTTTTGCTGTGTGATACCTAGAGTAGGAAACTGATTTAGTTCGTCTTTTAATGTTTGTATTAAGCTAAGAAGAAATTTAATAAATGTAAAAGAGTGAAGGGGTTGTTTTCTTTTAGCCTTTCACTATGTTGAAAACTATCATATCATCCTCATTCTGCCAGGTCCCTTGATTCTCTGAACCACTTTTTCTTAATGAAGGATTACATACCTATTAACTCATATGCTCCTCTAGTGGAAACTTTTTCTTATCTCTGTTTCATTTATTGCTAGCATTGTTCTGTTACCATTGTTTCTAGCACCACAGAATTTTATGCATATGTGTCCAACTTTGAAACAAACAAATATTACATGTTAGGTATGGTCGCTGTGAATTACTCCTCTGAACTAATGATGTCACTTAGATTGTCTTTATCCTGTTTGCCACACTCTCATGGCACTTGCAAATTCTTGAAAAAATCGCACAAGTCACTGCCTTTGCCACTACCTTTCCTGCTGGATATTGTCTTGGGTTGCACCATTTCCACCACCATACAGTTATATGTGCTTTTTTGTTGTTTGAAAAAATTGTAACCTGAAACTATGCATAATTTTCTGCTTCAAAATTGTTTTCTGTTCCTATTTAGAATTTCAAGTAATATTGACAGTGTCAGAATACAGTCCATATTTCACAAGCAAAAACATGAAAACAAATGAGTGGTCTCATGTTTAAAACAAATTAGCTGACTTTTGCCAGTTTGAGTTGGCTTATTCACCCTGAATCGACTTACTCACTTGTCATCTAAGACAAAGAACTCAGTCATAAACTCTTTGTTTTTATCTTTCCTTTCAGTATGTACTTAAAAACATACTGCTCATGTATCCCACTTAAGAATAAGTGAAGTTCTCTTCATGTATTTTTAGTTTTCTTTTCCTGTCTTTTGAAAGCTACTGAAAACAACAAATACTTTGGAATAAAGTACTGTTAGCTCTATATTTTTTTAACATTTTGTAAAAAGCCGTTTAAATGTTTTCCATTTTTTAATGCACTTCTTTTAGAGGTGGATCTCTTTTCTTTCTCTCCCATCTAAATTATGTACTTTACTTTCCATGTTTTTCTCCTGGTCTATCTTCTGGTCAGAAGTCACTCAAAAACAGTCTACTTAATTCTGGATTTGTGTATTAGCAGACTATCATTGTTTAAGACAAGCCTCTATATAATACAATAGTTAATTCTAAGTGGCCCTCACTCTAGTCTCTCAAACCATGATTCCCCACAATTTCCGCAGCAATTTACTGATGAAGATTTATCATTTGGACTTCTGTATCTGTCCAATCTCTTGAACAGTGATCTTTCAGAATGCACAGTATATTGATGTAACCTCATTTCTACATACTCAAAAGAGAAAACTTTTGCCACCCACCCATTTATTAGATAGAATTTACGTTTAAAATTTGTAAATATTTTTATAATATCTTGTATAAATTAATATTAAAATAATTTTGTTGCTGCTTTGTATATGACTGATTTAGGAAGCATAGAATTTCTTGTCAAAATCAGAGAGGTGAAATGGAAGCCTTTTACAGAGTACTCCACAGGACAAGAAGACAGGATATTCTATTCCTTACATTAATTCCTGCCAATAACTTCAATCACTGTAATGAGTTTTCAGTAATTATACAACCATAGTAATGCAATAGTAAGTGATAATTTGCCCCATAAATAATTTTAATGCAAATTGCTCCCTAAAACATTCACTAATGCAGTTACAAAACACAAGGAAATGAATATGTAAAGTAGATGAAGTAAGATATAAAAGACATGGTACAGACATTTTTTTGTTGCCAAACAGCTGCTTTGGTTCTAGCAATACTGAATGTCCGTTCTACCTCTTGATTCCTGCTGAAATATGTCTATACTATGGGAAGCACTTAAACTCTAAGGTGGATTTCCTTAGGCTGAGCTGACTTGAGGAATATATCTACTATGAGCTCTTGGAATATTCCTTATTCTCTTGTTCCCTATCTTGACCTGTGCTCTTCTCCTGCTACTTAAAATGTGCTGCATAACTGGTCAAATTAACTTTCCTGTGAAGACTCCAAGAAAAGAAGAAATAGAATACTTCAATTATCCTGGCAACATGTGACATTTGATCTCATTTCCTATTAAGTTACAAATTGATAGTTCCTTTTGCTTTCTTACTTATAAGACGGTTCAGAAATCAGATTTGCAGATACTCTTTTTTGAATACCATTTACAAAATATAATAAAAAATAAAGCTCATTTGCAGACTTTTGTATAATAAGCATGGAATTTCTAGGCAAAACCAGAGAAGGAATGCAAGCCCTCTACACAGCAAACCAAGCCCTGAGGGATAGATCAGTCTTTTCCCTATTCTGTTTAATTCAGACTAGTGACTTCAGTCTAATCTCAGTGTATCAGTTGAATGCCCTTAAACCATTACCTCTTGCCTAGTCTGGTATTCAATATTTTTTTTCTCTCCTTTTCTCTCTCCCCAGCTCTGAAAAAAAACCCCTGACTTTGAAGAGCAGGGTTAAACTTGTGTATTCCTGACATCTCTAGTCACTGTTAGCCCTTTGTTACTCTCCTATCTAAATTGTAGTGTATGGGAGCTATGGAAATAACTTGATCTCCTCATAATACTAAGTATATTCTACATTTTCTTTAAGATATTTATTGCTTAGTGAGACTGTATTGGCTTTGGTATGCCCATGCCTATATTCCTCAAACTTCTAGGAAAGCACAAATCATGCCAATTCTCCCAAGTAAAGTATTTTTTAATGTACTTTAGTTAGACTCTGTTGCTAACAAAAATTGTTGCTAACAGAAATTAATTCCTTCCTGTTACTGAAAGTCTCTGTAAAAGTACAATTACAACAGTTCTATCAGTTTATCTTAGTTGGGCAAGTAATCAAGGATGGCAGACTGTGGCAGTCCAAAATCAGCACATTATAGCCATTCAGCAACACCTTACTGCATGGCTAAAACAATAGGAAAATGGAATGGCAGAGCGGAGAAGTGATTATATTTGAAGGTAGAAATAGTGAGGAAAACAGATTTGGGAAGTGCTATCAAACTTTATTAGGGAAATAGAAATTATTCCTGGATTAATACCGAGGGGTTCATATGGTTTTGAATTGGCAAGCTGAAATACAGAACCCAAGAAGAAGCAGACACTGCAAATAAGGGTTTAATTGTGCTGCATGGGGTAGATCTAGAGAATGTCAGTTCTGAGGTAGTCATTCTTCTTACGCTTAGGAAAAAAAAGGCTGTATTTGGTATAGTTTTGCTCCACAGGTCACTGCTTACATATTACTTTCAAAACTGAATATTGAAGTAGAAATATTTGGAAAAAAAGCTTAAACCTTTCCTTGGCGATGATAGGAATGAAAGAGTAATGTTTGAATTCCCTCTACACAAGACTATGACATTTTTCAAAGTACATGCATACATACATGAGTTACCAAGAGCAAGTCCAAATGGGCATTTAGGGACTCCTCACAGAATCACAAAATGAGGTTGGAAGAGACCTCTGGAGGTCATTTGGTCCAACTCCTCTGCTCAAGTAGGGCCACCTAGAGCCAGTTGCCCAGGACAGTGTACAGATGGCTTTTGAATTTCTCCAAGGATGGAGACTCCACAACCTCCCCAGGTAACCTGTGCCAGTGATCAGTCATCCTCACAGTAAAAATTTGTTTCCTGATTTGTTCCCATCAACTTATATATGTTCAAAAGTGTTCCCTGACCTGATCCTCTTCCAGCAAAGGTACTTCTTCCTTGCTCCAGCCTTTCCCCTTGATCTCTGGGACCTGGGATACCTGTAGGCTGATCTTGTTAGTAAAGACTGAGGCAAAGAAAACATTCAGTACTTCAGACTTTTCCATGTCCTGTGTAACCAGGTCCCCCATCTCATTGAACAATGGGTCCACATTTTCCCTTCTCTTCCTTTTGTCACCTAATTACTTGTAGAAGCCCTTCTTATTATCTTTGACATCCCTGGCCATATGCAATCATGTTTGTGATTTAGCTTTCCTAATTTCATCCCATGGCTGCTTGGACAATGTTTCTCTAGTCCCCCCAGCTTATTTGTCTTTGCTTTCACCCTCTGTATGGCTTGTTTTTGGTTTTGAGCTTGGCTAGAAGCTGTTTTTTCATACACACACCCCTCCTGGCATTTTTGCCTGACTTCGTGTTTCTTAGGATGGAATTCTCCTGAACTCAAAGGAGATCATCCCTGAATATTAACCTTCGGGCCACCTTTCCTTCTAGGATCTTATCCCTTGAGACTCTTCCAAGCAGATCTTTGAAGAGGTGAAAGACTGCCTTCCTGAAGCCCAGGGCTGTGAGCTTGCTTTTCGCCCTTCTCCCTGCCCTCAAGATCTTGAACTCTACCACCTTACAGTCACTGAAGACAAGGCTCACTGATATTCAAATCCTCACTAGCTCATCATTGTTGGTGAGTATGAAGCCCATCAGAACACCTCTTCTCTACTGCATGGAGAAAGAAGTTGTCATCAATGCTCTCTACTAACTGCTTTGAGGAATCTCCTCATTTTGTTTGATCTTACCATGCTTGTCTGTCAAGTTCTTTGGCCAAGAAGCTGACATCTTCCACTTACATAGAAAATGTCCATCCGTTGCTACCAACATACGTAGTTAAGAGGCGCCCAGTGTTCAGAAACACTGTGTTTCAAGGAATACAGTCCTTAGTAAATAAACCTCTACAAAGAATTAATACCACTGAACACCTGTCTCCGTTGAAGCTAATGACAAAACTTACTTTGAATTCAGATTCATCAGAATTCCATTCTTGGAGAAAAGGTAGAAATGTAAGGCTTATCACCTAAAGTCCTCAGGAGTACTCTGAGAAGCTACAGGGATAGAAAGGAAGAGAAAAATAGGCATACTAAGATGACAAAATAGAATCTAGAATATGATTGGACACTTCATTCTGTTTGTTCAGAAAATCCATATGGTCTTGGGCAAATTGGAGGAATTGGAAGAAAGAAGAAAGGAAGGGAAACAGACAAGTGGTAAAGATCATAAAGAGCTGTTGTGTAAGAAGCAGACGCATTGAATAAATAAGGTTTTTTTGACCTGATATGAAAAAAAACAGTGCAAGGAAATAGGTGGTCTGAAAATGTTGGAGTCAAGACAAGTCTGCAGAAAAAAGAAGAATGAGAAATCAAACTAAGTTTCTTAATGCTTACAATATGAAGACTTAAAAAATTTAATGGATTAAAATGTTCAAATTGCAATATTGGCTGGAAGATAGACAAAGAGTCAGATGAACTGTTGAAGGACAATAGTGAGATGTTAATGACAAATGAGGTTCACGTTGCCAAGAGGCTGAATGAATCCTTTGCTAGTGTATGCATGAAAGAACTTGAAGGTCATATTCCATAGCCTGGGATAAATTTTCTCGGTGAAACAAGTGAAATCTAAAAGGCTTTATGGTCACAATGAAGAAAGGAGTTAGGAAATTAGACCTGTTAAAACTGCCAGTACCAGGCCAGGACATCTCCAAGAAGCTCTGTAACAAGTGGCAGGAACAATTCTGGACTAGATATTTGGCTGAATATGAAAATGGAAAGGACAGATGGGATTCACCGTGAACAGCTAAGATAATTTATCATTTAAGTAAAGGATCTAAATGTTACATGAGCACTACCAATCAAAACTAAACAGTAATTGTATCTAATGTTCTGGAAACGCTAATATGAGAAATACTCCATCACAAGAAATTGCAATTTACAGAAATACCTAAGTATGATAATAAATATGAAATCGCATAGGCATTGCTTCTCTTTGATAGCAATTTTAATTCATTTCATCTGTGCCACACTCCACAATGCATTGCATCTTAAGTTCAGGAATTATTGACTCTGGATGTTGTTTTAAGAAGTGTTATTTTGATCGATTGGTGTCTGAATAGTTAAACTATTTTTTCTCATATCCCAAACCAAGAATTTATGCCTTAGTCTGTTCACAGGAAAAGACTGCTTTAATCAGTCTAGTTATAAATGGCTACTGGATAGTCAGACACAACAGTCAAAGGCAGCCAGATATAATGACCAATTACTTTGTTATGTACCACTAACTGCAGAGGTGTGTTCTGAGTTGAATTAATCTTGTTAAGGTGCTGAACCACCTAGTTTAGAATGACGTTTTGTTTAATAAAGGGTGTGTTTCGTCTTTTGAGTGCATATATAAAAATGTATGTATATGGACTATATATGTGTGTATACATATAATATGTATAATATAATTCACATTTCTTCTTTTAGATGTATCATTTATATTCTTGATAAATTTCTATATGCTTCCCTAATTATATGAATATTTTATTTATGATGAATTTAAGCACTCAGCTAATTTTTGGCAGAAGAACGCCACTAGAAGTCTACTTCCCCATTATGACATAATGAAGTGACAGTATTAGAATTAGAGTTATGAAAAGAGGAGGTGATTCAAATTCATATATAATGCTTAGGTATTGGTCAAATACCAAAAAAAAATGGAATTTTGGTTAGAGGTCAGGATTTTGGTTGCCTTTTATGTTACTGGGATGACACGGATTGATTGTGAGAGGAGGTTTATGTCTACCTAAAATAACATTTTTGAAAGAACATGGTCATATTTATTTAAAGATATTTTAAGCAGTGTCAAGTAGAAAATGATGCATTTCATTATTTTCAAATCCAGCATTCGTCCAAGGCTATGAGCACTGTAACAGTGATAAAGGGGTTGGGCCTCAAAGTTATGTAGTTGAGTGGTTTGCATACCACTCCTGGCTGGGGCTGTCAAGGAATCAATGATTTTGGGGACTCATTTACAGAAAAGATCATAAGCATACAGAACTAAAAACTGTCTTTGAACAATTGAGCACTGGAGCAGAAAATACTGCTCTGGAGAACCCTAGGGAAGATAACTAGCCTGATAATTTTGCTTAATCTATAGAGGTTAATGTGTGCATACTGCTTTGAATATGTGAACCAACTCATTCAGAATTATCTTAAATATGTATTTAATTACAATTTGCTTAATTCTGGACTTGCCAAAAGTCACAATAAAGAAAAGCCTCTAGGATGTAGCACTAAGAATGTTGGTGGACACTGAACAGATAAGAGGTCCAAGAAGACATTCACCAGCATATCAGGGAAACAGGTAGCAATGCAGTCAGAAAGAAAATCAAGAGAAAAATCAGTGAAGGCTTTATTTCCATTTCTGGAGGTAATTTAAAGCCCAAACAATTAAGGTGAAACTTACAAAATCTCAGTTTATGAGTCAGTTCAATCTATCAAGGCAGCTGCAACCTCAAATCAATTCTTCTGGAGATTTTTGGGCCTCTAAAATTTGGTAATATCTTATTCATCAGCAAGCATCTTCACGTTCTGTTAGTGAAAGATTTTTAAGCTGTAAAAAGTGATGACAACTTGTTTAAAGATGAAACAAAGATGGGGCTCATCTTAGAATCTGGAAGCCAACTGGAGTCTTAGCCTTGGGCTAGTGTAGAGAGAGGAGTAAAAATGAGAAATAGATGGGTACTTAAAATCTAACCTGCCTCAGAGAAAGAGACTAACCTTTAAAAAGGTCTCATTCCCATTCCCTTCAAATAAAACTACGTGGAGATGCATGTTATATACCCCTGTGAACTTTTTCATTTTATACTCAGTTAGTTAGAAGTGCTTTTTTTCTTTAAAGTTTTGAAAACTATTACTGCTACAAAAAGTCTGAAATCCTAATATCAAAACAAAAGCACAAATTCACCATGTGACCAACATGCTACAGGTCATGATTTCCTATGCTCTAATTAAATAATTCTCTGTTAATTCTGTTGTCTGCCGAGAAAGTTCTTGGTATGTTCTTGTGGAGGTTTTTTTACTAGTATAGCTATATCAGTGAAGTTGTTTGAGGCACAAGTTCAAGCCAACAATACATATTCATATTAAAGCTCACAATGAAGCTGAGGATTTTATAAATGTTGTAATCTCCTTTCTGATAAATTTCATTATCAAATAAATGTATATGATTCAATGAACTACTGAAATTTATTTCTTCATATATTAATATTTAGCTTGAATTTTGAAAAACAATGAGCAAAAATGTATTTTTCATGACACATCAGTAGATTTTTTTGCATAATTGTGACTTCTATTGACTGAAGTTTAAAGATTCTCATTTTTGAAATTAATACTCAACATAAACAGTATTACTTAAAGCAAATTTATAGGCATGGTGTTGCTGCACTGAAAGGAAAGGAAAAGTGAAAGGAACTATTTCCTCCTCCCGAAATAGTACAGTTTCATTCTACAAAAATGAGTAGAATTCTTCTTTAAGAGCCCCATTTAAAACTAATAGGCAGAAACTGAAATCTACAGTGCTTGTCTGTTTATGTCATTACAACTTCATTTTCTCCTGGTCAGTCTGAATCTCAAAAAACTCTAGAAAGTAACTTCTAAAATCACGCAAGCCTTGAGTTGTAACTCAACTGAATTTTCATTGATGTTAAGGTTTGGGATTAGCAATTAGCTGAATATCAGCAGATATCAGATAGGAATTTAATTTTAAAATGTGCAGTATGTGTTAGGTTGAAAATTACCAACTTTTAATAAAATATGTATTTACTTAGATTCGGAATTAATTCATTTGTGCTTAGTCCTATATATTTGTATTTAAAAACCTATTCTGTTTTACAGAGTATCCTGTATCTACAATATGGTGAGCTCTAAATCACCTATAAGTTTGGTTTACAGAAAAAAAAAAAACATGTAAATATGTAGAATTTTAATGAAAACATTAAAACAAAACCATGACACATACCTTTCTTATTTATTTCACTGTTTTTCTTATACTAGCAGAAAATTCTCAACATATACAAAGTTAAAGATAAAAATAAACTACTGTATTACTTCAGAAAGTTCAGAGAGGTTTTTCGTAGTGTTCAAGGACACACAAACATTTGGGTCAGTTCTCACCCCATAAAAATAAATTCATTTACCTGTTGCAACTAGCAAAGCAAGAACTCTTCAAAGCAAACGTATTAGTCATCAAAATAAAAATGTAGAAATAATTTCATTGTATTAAAGTACATTTCTTTTCTGCTCAATTTTCAGGTTTTATTCATGTCCCCTTTGATTCTCTGTATTGTCTTACACATTTTCTGAGAATTCCCTTATTTCTGGCTCATTTTTCATCCAAGCACTGCATACAGTATTCTTGTTCCAAGTTGATTCACAATTATAACACAACTTTCATTAAAATTCTGTCTTGTTTCAGTGTGATGAATCTATTTTATGTTGCCTTTACATTGTCATTCTTCTCTTTAATTCTGAGTAGAAAAATGTTCATAGCCATATATCAGGATAATACATCAGTTGTTCTGTATGTTCTAAAACATACTGCTTGGCCCCTTCTGTTCCAAAAAAAAAAAAAAAAAAGCCTTTGTAAGCTTAATGGGTTTAGAAGGAATAGAAGTCTAAATCTTATGTCTTTAGACTATATACACAGCCATCCTCACCAGAGAAAAGACCCTACAGAAGTTACAGTAGCAAAAAGGAAAGACTTATTCCTTTATGAAAACAAATCTCTCCTGGTAGAATCTGAAAATTGGCCCCAAATTAATTGTACAGAAGTAGCAGGCACTTCCAATGCATTTTAAAATGTAGATATCATTTGTAACTTGAAATGGTGTCTCATGTTTAGGTGAAGGAATTAAACGAATCACAGGTTCCTTTCACACAATAAAGTTCCTGCTTTCTTGGCACAGGTCATAACCTTCTATAAAATAACACAATCCTCTCCCCGGTGGCAGCAGCTGTGACATCTTTTGAACAGGGACAACTTTGCAAGGTGTGGCCCTGTTCAGTCTGCAGCTTTGTGGCAATTCAGAGTATAGAAAGCTTAGCTCATTGGCAGTGCTCTGTTTCGTTTTCTTTTCTGTTTCAATTATTTATTTGTGCTACTTTATAAGAGGACTTGAAAGAGACAGCTTTCTATCCTGCTTTGTGATTGACGATTGAAGAGACAGAAAAAGACACCTGCTCTCCAGAAACAATGGTTGCTTTGAAACACTGGAACAGATGCAGCAGAACGAAAAGATGCTACCCCTTACTGGGCCCAGGGAATGTTGCAGGTTTTCAGTGCCTAGTGTGCATAAATCAGTGTGCAAATTGACGTTTTTAGTCTGCAAGAGGTTATGGAGTCCTTTCTGTCAAGCTTTTTGTTCTTGGATGTTGCCATCAGCTCTGATATTAATTTCATGTTCAGCAGAAAATGAAATGCCAAAGTGCAGTTCAGGTGAAATCAATATATTTCACTTGGTCTTGTATTAAAACTGGGAGACTGAGGTTGTTTTTAAAAAAAAAATCAAAAAGCTGCATATTTGAAGAAACATCACATGGGCAATATTTAGAGGTATGAATCATTGAAGAAATTTGGTCTCAACCAGATAATGTTTGAAAAGTGAAGCAGGTGTGAGCAAAATGCTGTACCGATTTAAATATATGTAATTAAAGAGTCAGTGAAAAACAGAGCAGAAGCCCATAATCATCTACTATTTGGAATGTCGCACTGTGTGAAATGCAAACTGTGTTGTTCAAAAATTCCAACTAAACCTTGTATATCACTGATGTTTGCTAAGGATTAAAATGTTAAGGAAAGAAAGATAAACTTTATCATAGCTTTATGATAATACTTTTTTTTTTTTTTGCTCTGTTCAGGTGGTTCACATAAGAAAAAAGCTCACTGATTTTAGTGAGAGACTCAGGTTTTTTTCCACTCCATTAGCTACATATACTTTTCTTTATTGCAGTGCTACTTTTTTCACCATTTATTGGGAATAAATTACTGCATGGTCCTTGGGAAGAGGAAGAAATCCAAAACTGATGCACAAAATGACTGTTCAGGAGGGAGAAAAAACCAAGCCAACTGCATCTACAGTATGATGAGCTCAAAGTTACTTATTACTATCCATGAAATAATTGATGATATGAAAATATTAGTGCTCAATAACATTTAATAAATAAATATTTGTTGTCCTTGTATCTTGAATGCTACATTCAGCTCTGATGTCCTTCTTCAGAAAAGGACAAAGCAGGACCTATAAAAGTACAAAGAATGTCAACAAAACTGATTAGCTGTATTCAACAGATCTCTTATGAGGACAAATTAAATAGCCAAGAATTCTTCAGCTTAGGAATGATGTAGCTGAAGGAGAATATGAGAAATGGAAACTAAATAATAAATTCAGCCATGAATGCAGCTAATAAAGTGCAATTATTCTATATTGTCCAGAACAGCAGAAGTTGAGGAGTCAAACAAAGTCATCTGAAAGTAGGTAATTAATTAGGTTCATACAGAAAAAATGAAATTATATTGTTTGTTTGGTTTGTTTGTTTTTTACATAAGACACTAACACTATGGAACTCATTCCTGCAGAATGCTTGTGATGCTGAAATCTTAGAGGCTTCAAGAGGTTACTAAAGGAATAAACCTCCAACACCGATGACTGAAAACTGGCAAAACCTCTGACATTTTTAAGTTCTCAGTCTTCTGATACTTAAAAATGCTAAGGTACTCTGTAAGAAAGATCTCTGTATGATTGCCCTGTCGTATTGAACTTCTCTGAGTACCTTCTACCAGCACCTTGCAGAGACAGGATACTGAGCTAGGCAAACATTGAATGTCACCCAGAAGAGCAGTTATCGCTGAACTGAAAAAAGTGTTAAAAAAAATTAAAGCATTTGAAGATGTAGGATGATATTCAAATGCAAACAGAAGTAACAGCCTACTGTTTGCAAACATGGGAAAATACCAGTAGATTTGTGAGAAAAACAGAGCATGAGATGCTAAGGAGTAAGTTTACTCACACTCTCTTTTTCTCTATATCTATGTATGTACATAACCACACACTCCAACTTCTCTGGAGTCAATAAAGAAACATGCTGACTAAATACCAAAACTAATAACAACACAACTGAATTTGCTCCTTTCCAGAAGCAGTCAGAGTATGACTGACTTACCAAAAAAAAAAGTAAAATGTGATAGAAGTCATATTTTAAAATGGACAGAATGGTCAATTCTCTTATAAATTGGATACTCACTTATATGACTGCAAAGTGAGAGAATATAATTTTATTCCCATATCCAAGAATGTATAATTAAGCCTATATAAATTTTAAATTACTTACTGATAATCACTTGATCTAATCTATGAGAAGCTTTCAACATGATGAAAACATTTACTAGAGAAATCGGCATCTTGTAAATTATGCCAGCAAATGTGTATGACGCCACCTTCTACACGTTGATCAAAGAATCAGTGTGCAATGCATACAACTGAGGATTATGAAAATAATAATTAAAAAATTATGAAAATAATAATTTAAAAAAGAATTTTCATACCTGAATGTGCTTACCCTCTCTTATTTAATGTAGAAAAAGGAAATTCATATTTGAGAAAAGCCATGGTGTTTGAGAAGTCGTGGCAGTCTGGAGAAGCTCTCACTAACTGAAAAAGAGGAATCATAACCCCCATTTTTAAAAAGGGAAAAAAGAAAGACCCAAGGCTGGTCAGTCTCACCTCTGTGTCCAGGAAGGTCATAGAGCAGATCCTCCTGGAAACTCTGCTAAGGCATGTGGAAAGCAAGAAGGTGATTGGTGAGAGCCAGCATGGCTTCACTATCGGCAAATTGTGCCTGACAAATTTGGTGGCTTTCTACAATGATGTTACAGTGTTGGTGCAACTGGCATCATCTGCCTGGACTTTTGCAAAGCATTTGACACTGTCCTACATTACATCCTTGGCTCTGAATTAGAAAGACATGGATTTGATGGATGGGCCACTGAGTGGATAAGGAACTGACTGGATGGTCTCACTCAAAACGTTGCGGTCAACGTCTTGATGTTCAAGTGGCAAGCAGTGATGAGCGGCGTTTCTCAGAGGTCGGTATTGGGATGGGCGCTGTTTAACATCTTTGTTGGTGACATGGACAGTAGAATTAAGTGCACACTCAGCAAGTTTGCTAACGACACCAAGCAGTGTGGTATGGACGTCCAGAGGGACCTAGACCTCTCCTATGAGGCCAGGCTGAGAGAGCTGGGGTTGTTCAGCCTGAAAAGAAAGCTCCAGGGAGACCTTATTGTCACCTTCCAGTACCTAAAGGAGGCCTACAGGAAAGATGGGGAGGGACTCTCTTTATCAAGTGTAGTGATAGGACAAGGGGTAATGGTTTTAAATTAAAATAGGCTAAATTTAGATTATTGCCAAGGTGCTGAGGCACTGGAACAGGTTACCCAGAGAAGCTGTGGCTGCCCCATCCCTGGAGGGGTTCAAGGCCAGGCCGGATGGGGCTTTGAGCAACCTGGTCTGGTGGGAGGTGTCCCTGCCCATGGCAGGGGGGCTGGAACTAGATGATCTTTAGGGTCCCTTCTAACTCACATATTCATTCTATGAATCTATTAAAAATAATTAAGGAAAATATGTGTCATGGCTATTCCTGGGGGATAGTGGGGTAGTGATAATCTTTCTCCTCTTCATTCTGATCCTCTGCATTAATTAATATATTCTAAAGTTTTGGGGATGCAGTCCATAAACAAGTCATGTACAAATTTATGTTTGTCCAGGTATTGAAAAAGGGAACCAGACGTGAAAACTTGGTAGAAAGAGTTAGAAAAATTAAAAATAGAAGAAAAAAAAAAAAAAAACCAAGGAAATTTTTTCTCTGCTTGATCCCAAGACATGAAGATGTCAGAGAAAGAAATCAAAATCTTACTCTTCAAAAAAAAAAAAAAAGAAGAAGAAGAAAAAGCTGAGAACTTTATTGATGACATGGATACAGGAAGAGGAGGACGTCAAAGACAGCATACTGAAGGATTTTCAGAAAAAGTTGGAAAAAAGAGAAGAGGCAAAGGGAAAGTAAATTCTTCTCATAGAGCATTCCAACAAAATAATTCACATAGTAGAAGACAATGTGGATGCATTCAATAAAGAAAATACATAGTGAAAAGTATTTCAAGAAATGGTCAGAATTGTTGTGAAAAGAATGACTTAAAGATGAACAGGTCATATGTATTGAGTATAAGAGAGCAAAAAAAAGAATATGTGAGAAGCAAAAGAATGGGAGACATTCAGTTTAGGATGCACTAAATTCAGCTAGGAGGAATTCTTAGTTCTAGAAAGACATCCACATTACAGTTATTTTCTTTAGGCTAATTTATAATTAGTTAGCAACAGCATTTAAATGCTTAAATTAGTCAATTCTGAGTGTTAAATTCTCCTTCCTTTCTTATTTCAGGTATCATAGTGGCAAACATAATTTTTAACATACACAGTACCGCTGACGTTCATTTCAGATTCTCATCTATTTTTTAATACTGGAGACATTCAAAGTTAATATTTTATACTTTTTTTTTCCCCTCTAATACACATCTGAAAAATAGGGTTTAGGTTAAATTGAATTAATATCCAAATATCAATACATATAGGAAATACTTTATTTGTTGTCACAAATGTCATTCCACACAAGTGAAACACTGCAGCAGCAAAGAGCGCATTTGACATCCATCATTGCATAAGAAAATGTTTTTCTACTTAATGACACCAAACAAATTGCTGCAAATTTATTTAAAAGAGTAGTCATGATCTCTTTTTTGAGGAAATTTATAGCAATCCGTATACACATTTCAACATTTCTCTGCATTTCCAGAGAAAATCCTCTTTTCCAGAGAAAAGTAAGCCTAAGGGGACCGCATTGATGTTTTTGTTTTCTGTTATACATTCAAGAATTCTTTTTTCTTTCCTTCTTCAACATTGTTCTGCATTTACAGATTTAGTTCCTACTATGTACATCTACTGGCAGAAATTCCATATTATTTTTATGTTTTAGCCTTTATAATAACCTTGGAAAGAAAGAAACTGAAAGAATGTGAATGAGGAGGCAAGAAATGCCTGTTAAAAATATTTGAATATGTTATGAAGATGGATGCGATCTGATGTTCATTAGTTCAAACCCAATATTCATGCTCATACCTTGTGCTATCAGAGTTATAAGGAATTCAGCTTTCAGGGTGAAAGAAATATTCTGCAGCAAGTACAATTTTAATTTTATTTTTGCAACTGTCACTCTGATTTATAGATCAGAAAGCATAGCTTTGCAGAAAAAGTTATGTGATTCCAGTAGTCTGTGTAACCAACAGCCTTCCTGTCTGCATGTGGAATGGGCGTATCTATCTCTTTGTATCTCCTAAGTGGTCTCCTTGTCTCCATCTTTCAAACAGCTTTAGAAGTTAACCTCTTTATTGATTGCAGCTACTGCTAGTGATGAAGTTATAGGTTTGTTGAGCTTTCACACTGACTGGTCAAGTATTCAATTGAAAGGGGTCAGGAATTCTCATTAGTATGTCAACTGTTTGTGTTTTCCTGTGAGAAAGTTGTCAATTGATTGAAAGAAGATCAATAAAGGCCTGTGGGATTGAAAGAGTTTGCAAGGAAGTAACCAAATTGTATAGAATTGCTATTATATAAATACTATCACTGAGTAAGACTATATACCTCTTTCTATGCACAACTCATCAAGAGAAAGGAATTCATATGATATAGATATCAAATGGATACATAAAAAATAACCTGTTATTGTACAGCACAAAGAACAGATATATCCATTTTAAACTTGTTTTTTTCTGTACTTTTTGTATTCATTCAATCATCCACTTTTTTTTTTTTTTAAATACAGGATAGCTGTGACAGATCTTTGTTAAAAATTTTCCATCTTATGCCACAGAAGAGCATAACGTTTTCTAGGAAAGAAACACTTTCCAAATAGAGTATGTGCGCTATTACGTCTAAATATTCAAAAGATTTTTGTTTTCTGGTAACATTGTGAATGATCAAAGATCACCTATGGAAGTGCTCCAAGGTAATCAATAATAATCATTACAAATGATTACAAAGTAAATTTTTGTGTTTGGGGATATTTTTTTTTTAATTTAAAACAAAGATAATATATTTTTACAGTGTCTCCAAACTGTTTTCATCACAACATTATTTGTGCTGAAAATCCCTTCTGTATTTCATTTTTCTGTCATATCATCTAACATTGCATAAAATTGTGAAGATATGCTGTCCGTTTTCTGTATGGAGCTTTTTCCAAAAATGCCAAGTATAGCATTGTACCATATAGCTGAATTGATGGGTTCAGATTAGAATCAGATAAAATGCACTTACTTGAACAAGCCAGTAATTACACTGAATCATGTAATGCGTCTCTAGAGCCACTATATTCTAGTTTGCTTAAACAGCAGCTGACTCTGAAAGCATTCTGTTTACAAGCCATTCCGTTTCTATATTATATATTTTTCAATATTTATCTTCCATTGTTCTTTACTACAAGGAACATTTGCATGAAAACAGGATCTTTGTTTTTCAGGAGTCCATCTGCTACCATTGCTTATTCTCAGCCTGAAGTCATAATCCAGTGTTTATGACACCATCCTAACATTTAGAGGAACCAGATGAATTGTCATTAAAAACAAAGTGAAAACACCCACAGATTCTGCCTTCAGATGTGGTTTAAAAGGAGAAACTAATGGGCTCCCAATCACAAAACCTTTTTTTTTCTTACAAATGCACATAATAATGCACAGCTAGGAAAACAGTAAGAAGAATCAGCAATTCCTTTAAAAGGTATGAGAGGTACTCAAGGGAGCTAGGAAACTAGATTGCAGAAAGTGGATTTTGCTATGGTAACACCACCTACACCTCTTAGATTCTTTAATGTCATCAAAACCTATGCTGATTCTACTTAATTGCATGAATTTCTTACTCAGACAATTTCTCACTTATCAAGTAGGGTACCAGGAGAGATATTGTCACGGCTGTGAGGGACCAGGAATATTTGCACTCCGGAAAAAGTCCTCTCACTTAAGAAAAATCATACTTTTACAGTTGGCTCTGGCGGAACACAGATTTCTATTTTAATTCAGAGTATTTCTGATTATGGCTAATGAACTAGAATTGGCATTCCAGATGCTGATAGAAACATTTGAATAAAAGCAGTATTTTTTTTTTTAATATATTAAAAAAATAAAGGAAAGAAAGAGAGAAATTAGAAGTAGTTCTCTAATCTCTTTCTCTAGTTTGCACAGAGGGCCAGTGCATGCAGAGGACAGTTCTCCATTACAACAAGCTGTCTTTCTCAATTGACTACCACAGAAACATAAATGACTGGTTTAGAATGACTTTTAGTTAACTGGTGTCTGGTGAGGGAATTCTCATTCCAAGAAATAAATACAAAATGCAGTCTGGGAAATAGAGCTGTTTTTCACTATTTCCATGATCAGTAAAACAGCTGTGTGTACATACATTGTGGGCCAAGGGATTACAGCTGTACATACATAAATCTAGAGAGCATGCAAGTTTGTGGGTAAACACATAAATAAAGTTAGGCAGAAGGCTAAGGCAGTGGTGATTTCTTTGCCATGGCTGCTTTCCATGTATTTCATATTGATGAGGAACAGAACATTCAAATGCCTGAGATATTTAGATTGAAAATATTTAAATTTTATTAAGATGTCTCAAACAATAGCCATTTGATTGCCTCCTGTCCATGTTCTGTGGTTTTCATTCTCCAGTTAGATTAAATTTTCAGCTGGATTAAGAAGATGAAACGTGGCAAAGGACTCCCATAATGAATGCAGTTTCCTTCTTATCCACATACAGAAAACATTATTCATCAAAGCAAGTGTAGTCCAGCTAGCAACAGTGCAGGGAAAAGTAACCTGGGAGAATGACAGTATGAGATTTTAAATCTACAAACCGTACTAGGTATTCAGGAAGCATTTCCAAAACTAAAGTCTGAGGACTCTTACTTTTAACTTCTTCTGAAATATTTTTGTATTCAGATGTCTTAAAACAAATTATATTTCTACTGAGATTTTCCCAACCATCATGGTTCACTGTATCAAACTAAAATTTAAGTCCACATTCATCCAGTGTGTGTGTCCCTAACCATGAACGGTTCCACCACAGTTGACCCGTCTGAATGCGGAACATAAGGAGCAACTTAAAGTTGCTCTCATTTGTTTTCGCTTCATCCTTTATCTTTTGTGTTTTCAGGTGTGTTCACCTTCTCTTTCCCTTCTCCTCCCTTATCTCCTGTAACTTGATCTGCCTGATTTCTCAGCAACCTGGTGTTACTTGCAATTCTGGGGAGGGATTCTGCTGCTAGCATTTTAGAGGGCAACATGGAAGGAACTAGCTACTAAAATGGTATACAAACCCCAGGGAAACCTGTGTATTGTAGAGAGCTTATGAGGACTTTCTATTATTGAGTAGATAAAATTTCTGCCAGGTACTTATTTGCAACAAAAAACAACTAATGCCCTTTGTCACATATCAAAATCACTTAAAGTCTTTCTTTATCAAACTGGTTACACCCTCTACAATATATGTTCTGCCAATACCTTGTAATTGTATTAAGAAAAAAAACAAACAAACATGTATTTTTGTGTACTCTTGAAAATGCTTTGTTTTCAAGACCTCCCTCAATTCTCAGTATGTTATTGTTTATGCATTTATTTGTGTTCTCCTCCAAAAACTTGTTGATCACATTTCTTTATGTTCAGATTTTGTCTTTCTTCTGGCACATGAAGTAATAGACGTTCTCTTTCATTTCAGGTTTAGAACTGACTTCTTAGCAGAGATTAATGACTTCGATGAACCCACAGTGGAGACCTGAACTGCTTTAGCAGTTGTCTTTATCTATAGTAATAGGTAATCTCTTTTACATGCTAATTAAAAATTATGTTTTAGCTACTGCGTTACTGGTTATTGAGAGTTCTGAGTTTTGATCTTATATTACTGGTAACTATTTTTATGTTATATAAGGTCTTAGCAAATTATTACCTTGCCTTCTAGACTGAGTTCCTTATGGACCACTATTGAACACACTTATTAGAGAGACATAATAATTTCCTACCCCTTCCCACATGTGAGCTGCAAGTAGGTTCAATTATTAACTCTAGTTTGGGGCTCATAAGGCATAGATTTTCAGTTCATCTACAGCATCTTTGCAGCACTCATTTGACACAAAGGGTCTGTAAGCAGTCTCAGATGTTGCAGTTAAGATGCCAGGATATTTTAGGCTCTTAGGAAATTTCTCTACTTCCTAGCTTTCAAACAAAGCATTTAAAAATGTCTAATAAAAACATTACATAAAATAGTTTACTCTCAGATTTACTTTTTGCATAATGCAACAATATGAGTTTTATATGATATCGTTCTACACTTATATATCATGTTTACATAATTAGAATGCATATTTTGCAAAATATATACTGTAGAAAGGCATATGTATTTAATAGAAAATATATTGAATAGATTTTACCAAATGTTTTATTTTAATTAAATGGATTTTGTAACACAAAATGTGTTTCATGAACTTTTTTTTTAATTAGTTCTCAATTGAGAATTTTCCTCAAAACTCTATGGTGACACATTTTTCCTCATCCTTTTTCTTAGCTCCTGCTTTTCTGTTTTCCTAATGCAAAGTGAGAAAACTTTCTGTTCTATCAATATTTGCCAATCATAAATCATTTAAACTTCTATAGTACTGTGCCATTCAGAGTTAGAAAACCTCAAAGATCAGAGTTCACATTTCTTTCCTAAAACCCTTAATTTCTCATAGTCTCCAAATATATTTGAGACAGCACAACAAAATTTTTCTGTGTGGTCTAAATGAAACTGTAATTTAAAATTCTGTAAGATTTAACTTATCTTCTACGTGTTTGTTCAAATGTGTTTCCTGGATAACAATACTTGCTGGCAATGTGGAGGTGAAGGTGCTAATTTAACATGTTATCTGGCAGTGACCTTTCATTTAAAATGTTAGAAATAATATGGTACCATAATTCACCACGATTCATGTATTTTTGATATATTTTAACTAAATGCATGTGAATATAGTCGTTATTAAGTGGATTTTGATTGCCCTTAGCTGTGTAGAGAGTTGAGTCCTCTGAATGTAATGAAGTGTGTTCATATTTCTCTGAAAGGATTGAATACTGACGCATGTTATAACATCCAATTTATAAAATTTAATTTAAGACTAAAGGCCATGGAGAAAATTAATTGCTTTTTAACATGTCCCTTCTTTACTTATTCAGGTTCAGAATTTAAAAGCTATATATCTGAAACAGAACTTGGATCTGAATTGTACACAGAGTTGTTAATGCAGTGCTGTGGGAATAGGAAGCCTTGTTGGCTTGAATTTTTGTAGCTTCTCTGAATTCTACCTGTTGTTATGCACATTTTATATACCTGTTTGTCAAAGGCTTTTTAAATAAAGTGTAAACCCAAGGTTGGGGTACAATCAGTCACTTTATGTCATAGTCTCACTTAAATGTATTTAAATAAATTAACTGTGTAGAAAGGCAACAGAATCTAGTCATATATGAGCTTTCAGTTTCCGTATTTAACTATTTCCCCTTCAAAGACTAATCTCATTAAGGGCCAGTTGCAATCAAGCTTGGTTTCCATTAAAAAAAATAAAGTAATAAAAAATCAAATACATAATGATGTAAAGCCCTTCCCTTTCAAATGTTTCTTATTGATTTATGATGCTTAATAGTCTTTTTAGTGGACCACTGAGAATGAGAAAGGAACTATCCTTAGCTTTCCAAGCCAATCAAGCAAATTCACTACAAGTGGATCTTTCTCCAGTCCCCAGCTGTCCATCCACAGATTAATCTTGATGGTTCTGTTGATTCCCAGAACTCTGTTTTCTTCAATCCTAATTTCCAAAGTGAAGCTTCAGTACTTCCATTGCACTTGGATCCAACCTCAAAAAGTGAGTTCTGAGCAGATTTTGATGCTTAGAGGTGGGAAAACATACAAACAAACAAACAAACAAGCTAAGGAACCCTGCCATGTCTCCCTGTACTTTTGACTACAACACAATTTACTGCAGTGCATGTGTTTCCTGTTCCATATCAACACAAATTCATAAGATGACTGACTTTCTTCCCCTGTTTTGAGACACAATGCCATTTTCTACTTATGCTTCTGTCCAATAATGTATAAAAAACAAATTTGAGACAGTGTATCTAAACAAAAGCCTCAAATCAGAACATCATAAGAACTTTTTACGTCCCCCACCAAAAGGAGTGAAAAAAAATCTTCTCCCTTTAACTCTGCTACTTGCAATAAGTCTCTATCAAAAATTAAAGGTTCAAAACAATATAAGAAGAAATTACATTGTATATCCTTTTGCATATTCTTGTACAGATTCCTCAGGTTCAGCTTCCTCAGAATTTATTACTTCAATGTTTTTTTAAGCAAATGAGAAAGGCTGTTTATTTATTCACTCAATTTTATGTCTAAGATTTGCAGGATTTAGACTTACATTAGGTTTATTTTCCTTTTATAAGGCTACTTATAATTTCCTTTAGTGCCCAGGAAAGTTTCCACATTAATATAAAATCTCTATGAAATGAATCTTTGCTACCTTTCACCAGTGACCTGCAGAGGTATTGTACCAGATTCCTGATGCTCTGTTTCAGGAAGGCAGTGCTTCCTGAACAAGATGGAAGATTTAAATTTAGTGAGAAATTGTGGATTCTAGTTTATCCCTTTCTGCCCATATTTTTGGTCGAACAACATTTTAGGTAATGTATTATTATTGACTGTCTGGTCCTTCCCAAAATATGGAGATATTTTATTATGCCAGCTGGGAAAATCTCTGTCCAAACCTCTGTCATCTTGTATCAGGGCTATTATAAACATCTCTTAGCCAGCCTTCCTAATCTATTTCCCATTTATATTCCATTTAAAACGTGCAGTATCGTTGATATTTTCCACACCTCACAACTCCCATGCTATGCTCTTATGCAGTCAATTAAACTTCTGGTCTTGGGGTAAAATTAAACTTATATTATTTGCACTGAAGCATTTTTTTTCAATCATTTGATTTATGTTTATAATTCTCGGGCACGGGGTTTTGGATTGGGCATTTTGCTTGATATACCATGTGTACCCTGTTTAATTTCTACGTACAGGACATTTTCACGTCTGGCTTCTAACTGATTACAAGATTTTACACATAATTTCTGTTCCTGTGAATTTCAGTGTTTTTAAGGAAAGATGTAGACTTTTTTGGTTTTGTTTTTGTTTTGTTTTTTTTTTTTCTCTACTGGTTATTTTTGTCTAAAGTTGTATGTAACATTGTGGCTGAGGTTTATGTAAAGTGACTATCATGACTTTTTCTCAGAATCTGTAAAATACCCACAACGTTTAGAGCAAGTTTTGAATTTGAACAAAGGAAGGTGAATAATTAGCAACTTGTCTGCATAACTGTATTTTTTTTTATTTTTTATATGCACATTTTCCATTGCATATTTTCTACATATATATGAAGAATGTGGACTGCTTGAAATAAATACTTACCCAATGAACAACATCCGAAGAATATAGAAAATATCTTTTCTCTTCTGAGGGTGATAATTTTGCACATTAGCTGAGCAATGCCTATCCAATAGTGATACCAGGTTCTCAATGCCTGTTACACACTCAGCTCTAAAATATTCTTTCAGTCTCATCCAGAACATTGACTCTTGTGATGATCTTGATAGAGAAGTCATCTCTGTTGTTCTTAGGGTTTCTTGCTTGATGCCACCATAAAACAAGTTTAAAAAGACCTTAAAGAAAAATAATGACTACAGGTTCTTCCATTGCTTTTCTATGAATTGGGGTTGTTCCATTCTCCACTGAAAAACATGCTAATTCTGGTGTTCTTTATGTGAGAGCTATACATGATCTCTGCCTCATGAAAAAACTTATTCTATACTAAACATGAACTTTCTTTAATTTTCCAATATTTAGTCTCAAGCTTTATCAATTAAAAGAAAAATAAATAAAATAAAATAAAATAAAATAATATACCTCATAAAAACCAAACCAGTGTTTGTACTGGTTTGTACTGACTCACTATCGGTATAAAATTTTTTGTCTCTTAAATGCTTTGGAATTCTTTGGATTGAATTGTGGCTATAGCAACGCATGACTATTACTGTGTACGACACTCGAACACACATCAATCATAAACAGTCATAAATCCTAATACCTGAGCAACATAAAAATTATCCAGTAGCACGCAAAAAAAGTGAGCTGTTGAGTCCTGAAGTTTTGAAGCCATTTACTGTCTCTATTTTTTTTAATTAAAGTGCTTTTAAAAGTACTTTAGAATTATTTTTTTTTTGTGACTGAAAATTTGCAGCTGTCAGCTGTAGGTGAACTGCAGAAATTACTTACCAGATGAAACAGATGATAGGTGATGAGTCCGTAGTGGTTGCATTAGAGATGCCCTTATTACTGTAGTCAATATATTATGCATATTAAGGCAGAAATACCTCTAATCTAGAAAGAGTAGATATATATTTGCATCAGTGTAGATCAGTAGTATAGTTTATTACATGTCAACAAATGTTATAGGTAATGATTATTGACAAAGTTTCATTATGAACTCTGTTTTTCACATAACTGCAGGTGTAACCATCTGAAAAAAAATCCCGTACAGGTGTTGAAAGGGCATGTAAGATATTCTGATTTGTTAGTATGTTTCACACACCTTGCTCAAACTTACAAAATCAGACCCTATGAGAAAACAATATAAAAAAAAAATATTTTGTTAGCTCCCTAAGCAGATCCCTAAGTAGTTCCCTTTCTTCCCTCAGTTCCCAGTTTCCTTAGTTTCTGTATTTTCTATGCTTGTGGGGGGCTGCACCCATTATTATTACTACATTCTTTGTCTTTTGATCTGTATGTCTGTCTTCATCTGTTATTTGTGGGACCTTGAAGATGGAGGCAATCTTTTTATTTTGTGTTCATATGATGGATACAAACCCCAGTCATATTTCAGACTTGTCCAGCTAACCACTGCTGCCCCTAATATTTGCTCAACAGATTACTATAGCTCTCACTATACCTGGAATAGAGTACTTAAGCACACCGAACATTTTAACACGTCGACAGATACTTAGCCATGCTGCCCAGAAAGAATGTGCAACATCTCTCTCTCTAAGTGTTTCTGTCCCTAGGATATATTTTGAGGCCGGTCTGTTGCTGAGCTGTCCTGGGCTGAGAGACACAGGACTAACTTTTCTTCTAATACTGGGGAAAATTGTACTTCTAGAAGACTCTAGTGTCTGAATTTGTGAAAATATTTACTTTATAGCCAGCCAGGCTCTGTGGGATTCAAGGTCTCCGTGTTTTTGAGCCTTGCCAGGCGCAGGGACAAGGAGGAGCAAGGCCTGGGCAACTGACCCAGGCTGGCCAACAGGATTATTTCATACCATGACGTCACATTCAATATCAATTAGAAAAGTTTGCTGCGTAGCTCTCTCTCCCTTGATGGTGGCGGGTCCAGACAACTCCTTGCCCCGGTGCCGGACCCCTGAGGCCTTCCCTTCCTCCTGAAGCCATTGCGCTGGCAGTGTCCGCCATTTGCTGTCCCTGCTGGGAGTGCACAGCTTCCTGCTGAGAGAATTGGCTGAGGATAATTCTTGTGGATCTTCTATCACTATCGGGATTAATACTGGTTCTTTAGTATTCTTGTTAATTATTGAGTCTTAGTCTATTAAATCTATTTATATTTCAACCCTTGAGTTTCCTTCTGTTTCCCGATTCCCCTTTCCAGGTGTGGTGGGGTCATCAGGTAATAGAATAATTGTCTAAACGACAATAGAGTGTTAGGGTTTTTCTCAAACCATAAAATGAGCTAATAGCTAGGAAGATGGGTGTTAAGTGCATGGGTCCTGCGGTAAAGCACACTAAGCCCAATTCTAGGTAATCTCATCTTCCTGTGTCTTTATCTGGCCTTTGTGAACAGTTTTTCTGACTGGGCGAGTGGTCTCTCAATGTATGCTTGGAATTCACAAGTGGTGTTGAAGCTGTGTTATCGCTTGAGAAAACCCATGACAATTTATTGTCGTTTAGACAATAATTCTATCACCTAATGACCCCTCCCCACCCGGGAAGGGGAATCGGGAAACAGAAGGAAACACAAGGGTTGAAATATAAATAGATTTAATAGACTAAGACTAAATAATTAACAATAATACTAAAGAACCAGTATTAATCCCGATACTGATATAAGATACAGGAATTATACTCAGCCAATTCTATCAGCAGGAAGCTGTGCACTCCCAGCAGGGACAGCAAATGGCGGACACTGCCAGCGCAATGGCTTCAGGAGGAAGGGAAGGCCTCAGGGGTCCGGCACCGGGGCAAGGAGTTGTCTGGACCCGCCGCCATCAAGGGAGAGAGAGCTACGCAGCAAACTTTTCTAATTGATATTGAATGTGACGTTCATGGTATGAAATAATCCTGTTGGTCAGCCTGGGTCAGTTGTCCAGGCCTTGCTCCTCCTCATTGCTGCACCCAGCAAGGCTTGAAAAACACAGCTGGCCTTGAATCCCACAGAGCCTGGCTGGCTATAAGGTAAATATTTTCACAAATTCAGACACTAGAGTCTTCTAAAAGTGCAGTTTTCCCCAGCATTAGAAGAAAAGCTAGTCCTGTGTCACTCAATGCAGGACAAGCTGTTTCAGTACAATTTAACCTACACTGTCTTGAATGGACAAAAAAAGTTGTCAGACTCCTTAATTTGAAGAAATTACTGCTTGCAGATACAACTCAAATTAGTTCTCATCATACAAGCCAGCTATTGCAACTGGAAAGCCTTTTTCTTCTGGGCACAATAACCTCTCCCCTTAATCTCCACCATTTTTTATCTTCCTTAAAAAATTCCTACATTTAAGTCCACTCTGGTTTTGATTCTGAGTAGGTGTAATTATCATAGGATGCCAGACTTACTTTTGATTCCTGATGCATTTCAAAGAGTGTAGGGTATGTGAGGTACTGTATATGTGTGTATATATATATATATATATCTATGTCTCATCTGAGTGGGTTACATGCAATCCTTCCTTGATTTGGCTATACTGTTTCCTGAGAGAAGGTATCATACGCTGTACCCGCAGAGAGGTTAAAATTCTTTTATATAATCTGAGACTCTCTATTGCATGATTCAAACTGTAAGAGAGATATCCTCTGTGGCCAACTACGAACAACGTGGTGGCTTGTATAATTCTAACCCTAGATGCTGATACTGAGGTGGGGGTGGTGGTGGTGGTGGTGGGAATATCAGGGAGAGAGGAGAAAGAGAGAGGAACTTATATGGGTGAAGAAAATGAAATGTGCATTTTCACCAAACTATGATATTCTTATGGGGAAAAATTAGTACTATTCTACGTACAAGCTGCAAGTGCATGTCTAGATGCTGGGAAAGGAGGGTTAAAAGAATCATTGTCTGAGGGGTGAGAGGTAATTATAGAATGGGAGAGGATGAACACAGAGAAGTGCAGTCATGCAATGGAGAATACTCCATGGAGCATGTGCAAGAAGTTCCTCTGAAACCTCTGCTGGGTTAGGTGGCTCTCCCCCACTCACCTGTTTAGCTGGTGGCTGATATCCTTCAGGAGAAGCATTAAATTTCTGAACATAGCTTTTTCAGTGGAGCCGTGATTTTAAACTTACTGCGTAATGGAGTGTATTACCATTTACCATACGATGAGATAGCCTTGTCTGTCAGCCAGGGAGCTGCTTAATGTTATATATGGGTCAAATGAGCCAAAAAAAAAAGAGGGGAGGGAAAATCAAGAGCCTTGAGCCCTCTAGCAAAAGGGGAAAGTTCCCCAATGGCAAGCAGCCAGGTCATTTTTTAAAAGATCCATTTTCTCCTGAAAATTGATTAAGCAGCACTAAATGATTTAAGATAAAGGAATTCCAAGGACAGGGGGATTTTTGCTGAATCAGCCCTTGCAGTGATCACAGTAGCAGGTGTTATTCTTTTGGCAGAAATAATTTTTTAATATTTGCAAATGCCTTTACTTGCATGAAAAAACGGGTATTCTCCAAACATACTCATAGTGCTAAAGCCTTTCCTTGTGAATATTTGTACACAACAAGTGAGGGCTCATTATAAAAGCCAAATCAATCAGATGTTCAGAATTTGACTGGTTGTTCCCAAACATAGTTTTGCAGTGGCTGAATTGATCCATTTGAAGGTGTAATGTTATTTGCAAAGCTTACATGACACCTGGCTATGTAAAAGCAGATAAATACCCAAGCTAAAAATGCAGAGATTCATTGAATTAGCCTTATGTCTTATCTTGATTCACTGAAGGTGTTTATGGTTTTTCAGCAACTTTGAGCAGAAAAACAACATAGTAAGTTCAGTTTCAGTTCTTGAAGAGAGCTTTGCATTAACCATGAAATGTAGCATATAGACAAAATGGCAACTGTTCCCATTGTTTCTACCATTGATCTTCTAAATGGTAATTGTTTAAATCCAAGCTAATTATCCTAGAATCCTTTTATAGTCAATATTGATCAGAATGTGTCTTTGAAAAGCTGTTCATCTTGGATATCTGAAAAATCCTACAGTATTGTGCTCCATTGATTGAAAAGGAGACAGAGTGATAGATTTAAATGTAGACCACCTTTCTGATACTTAAATTAAGTGACATTAATTCAACCTTAACTATATAAGACATTATTCTGACAAACATATGGAAACATTGAAGTTTGATTAAAATAAAAAAAAAAAAAAAAAAAAAACGAAGTGAAGACTTTTTACATCAATCACACGGTCAGCTTTTTTACAGTCAATAGTCTTAATCTTTTGTAATAACAGGCAGAATCCCGCCACAGATGCTGCATATTCTCAGATAAGAAGTGCCCTATGGTGTTAAATTTTCTCTTGTCAGTCTGCTGTTTTCTTAACAGCTGCTACGATTTGCTTTGAGCAGGAGTATGTTAGCATTCAAACCAATAATTTGACGGCATCTGAGGATTCTCTGATAGAAAAAAAAATCTTTCCTTTTATAATGCACTAACGTAATGGGAAACAGTGCCCAGGGAAGTGCCCAGGTTCTAACCCACAAATGGTGACTTTCTGTATTGCTTCCGTGATGTAAGGTAGCTTTCTGTCTTGTCAGATGTATGGGCTACCTTTTGATTTTTATTTGTTGTTGTTGATTTTTTGTTTCTTGTTCCCCCCTCTCTTTCACGTTTTACATTTGAAACATCAGCAATCCCTTGTCATCATAAGCTCTATTTGTTAGGCAACTTGCTCAGATCAGGTGACTGTAAAAATAGTTGACACATAAACCTGTAACTCAGGCTACCACACCCTCTCTTCTTTGCTCTGTTCAGCAAAGGCAGGAGCTAGTTGGTGTCAGGCTGCCTTTCTCTCTCTAGCAAGTGTACCTTTGATGGTAAGGACAGTATTACACTTCATGTTACAGCCCTACCTAAGATCATACTTGAGTTGTCTGAAGAGCTTAGAGTAGAGCTGCCGATAAAGGGACCAGAATGATAGTTTAATGCACTGGTGACTCAGCTGGTGTTCTGTTGGCCAGCCTCTTCCAACTTGGCTTCACAGAAGAAGCCATGATTTGATAATTATAATGTAGAAAATAAACAATAATAACAATAATTAAAGAAAAAGAACAAACTGCTCCACAAGGATAACTTGAGAGATTCACATATATTGTAAAGAACCAGAAAACTGCAAAACCTTTGTTAATGACTTTGTCTTTGTTGTTGTGAAATGTAAATTTATGGAGCTATGGGATGGCTTATCAAAGATTCTGCACAACCATGTGAAAAATATAATTGTGTGAATGGCTCAGTTATTTGGAAGCCTGGATTAATAGCGGGGAAATAATTAGTTCTGGTCATAAAACAGAAAAGAAAGCATAAACAGTCTGTCATTTTAATCACCAATTCTATTATTTTGAATTTAATAAATGGTGTCAAATTAAGAATGTTGCCCAATATGACAAAATGCAAGTTTGGAGAATGTTATCATACACCTGAGATATACTGCTCCTGTTTAATATTTTACAAGCCATATTTATTATCCTCTCACACAACATCGGAACAAATCTGCATCTGTTAAGGTGAATTTTATTTGTCATTCTTGAGTTTAACTATTCCCTTGTTCTTTTCTTGTATTGAAAAAATGATCTATTACAGAACACATGGCAAATACTTATTAAGATTTATTTTATTTTTTATTGCCTTTGCAACATTTGCTTTTTAGCTGTGGTTATAAAACCTCAAATCTTCTTCAGTTTGGAACTTGACATCTACCAATAAAAGGGGAAAATGAAATAAAAGCTAGTGAAAATAAGGTTTATGTTGGCCCATGTTTTCAGAAAAATCACACAACAGCAAATATCCAAGGCACCACAGAATTTCCAAGCCATATAATTCAATTGTAATCATTCTGAAGTGATAGAGAAAGTGACTGATCCATACATATGCAAAAATATACAGTAGCTTTTGAAGAAAGGAATATACACAAAAATGAACGTTCTGCTTGTAAACAATTATGTGTTAATGTATTTGTGTGAACTTCAAACTTGATTACGTTTGATTTTTCAGAACTAATTGCTTAAACTGTAGTCTACAGCAGATACGGAAACTATCTAATATGCCCCAGGGAAGTATTGATATGATGTGAATAGCTATATACTCTGGTGTGGGATAGTTTAGACCTCTGGAGTCATGTCTTCGGCTGGGATAGAGTTGACTTCTGTATTAGCAGCTGATATAGTGATATGGTTTGTATTTGGGATGGGAAATAGTGTTGTTAGTGCACTGGTGGGTTTGCTTTTCTGCTCCTCATACTGCCCTACCAGTGAGTAGGCACAAAAACTAGGGAGGAGACAGAGCTGGAACAGCTCACCCCAACTGACCAAAGGAATATTCCATACCGTATGACATCATGCTCAGAGCAGGAGAAGAAGGAAGAAGCGGGGGACGTTCGTAGTGATGACGTTTGTCTTCCCAAGTAAACATTACATGTGATGGATCCCTTCTTTCCTTGAGATGGCTGAACACCTGCTTGCCAACAGGAAGCAGTGAATTAATTTCTTGTTTTGCTTTGCTTGTGTGCGCAGCTTTTGCTTCACCTATTAATCTGTCCTTATCTCAGCGCACAAGTTTTTTCTCACTTTTGCTCTTCTGACTCTTCCCACCATCCAAACTGGGGGCACTGAGTGAGAAGCTGTGTGGTCCTAATTGCTGGATGGGGTTAAATCATAACATCTGGTCAAAAAAACACTAAAATAATATGAGGTCAGAAGTATAAATTTCTTATATAGACAACGTTGAGAGGTTGACATCTGCAAATGGCCAAATAAAATAATTTGCTTCTAAACAGAGATGTCCAAATTAAAGCTGCCAAAATTGAAAGCCAATATAAAACTTGTATGCTTTCCATTTTATAACACTGGGTTAATTTTATATTTGTTGTCAGAAGGTTCACAGAAATATTTGGTGTGGTTTTTTTCTGTGTTCGTCATTTATGTTTCACTTCCATTTCTTCTGGAAGTAATCTATTGTGTTGACTCTAGTGCTGACTTCATTAATGTTGCAATGAGCAAGCCAGATAAAAAAGTACCTGACTAATTATGCCTGCAAATTGCCAGGAGTAGAAAATGGAAAGTGCTTCCCAAAATCAAGCTCTAAGGAAAACAAGAAGTATAGGATTTTCGTAACTGCTTTTTAGTATTGTATGTGTTCATTGTTTAACTAGTCCACAATAGTCTTATAAAGCTATCTGTGAGAACCAAAATACTCACCCATAATTTAAACACTGTCATAGTGTCTCAAACATGGAAGTCACTCAAAACAGAGCACTGACAAGAGAAGGAAAAACTATGCTTCTACCTGAAACTCCAGGACATGCCATGATCCTCTGTAGTTACCCAAGTGTGAAGTCATACAAACTATTAGTTTTCAAGTCAAATTGTACCACTGGCAGTGGGTCCAGTTAACTGTAACTGCAGTTTCTATTTCACTAAAAATAGGGAAATAATGATATACAATGTGCTGAGTAATTTGAATTCAGGCAGCGGTAATGAATAGTTTATAGTTAAGTAAAGGGCTGACTGTAACTCTTGGGTATCTTTTGGTTTCATGGATGGTTTTTCCACAGAGGCTGTGTGTATATCACTATATATCTGGATGCTTTGGGATAATTAGATGCTTTTTATTCAAGTTCAGAAAACTCTGAATGATGTTATATATGCTACTTCAGCACGTATTGTATGTATTGATCATTTAAAAATAGAGTACGTGGCTGTATGTCACAGGATTAGAAATGTGAGGTTACTCCAAAACACAGTAAGAATATTTCTGCTTAAACACTGCCATAAGAGAGGCCATGCTGATCAGCTCAAGGCATATCTCTGAAGTATTCCAGCTGATAAGATCTACCCAGGATTGCTTCCTCACCTACAACAGTTTCTAATGTTTTTGTGATATTATGAAAAAGTTTAAATATTCATATCTCATTCTTTGCTGATTCTGAAACAAGGGAAATTCCTTTTTGCAAAAGTACCTTCTTTTCGAAAAGTCAAGATTACTTAGAAATATTAGTCAAATTTTAATTTTCACAT
The DNA here is from genome assembly GCA_033628505.1 of Tringa tobata. Taxonomy (NCBI): domain Eukaryota; kingdom Metazoa; phylum Chordata; class Aves; order Charadriiformes; family Scolopacidae; genus Tringa; species Tringa tobata. The sequence continues at coordinate 1,044,641 of JAHREE010000509.1, forward strand.
TCTCAATTAACAAAAAAGAAAGATTTAAATGTGGGCATGTTTATTATTTTCAGAGAAGTTTAGCATACCATTAGGAGAGTGTTATGTTGTTGATTGGTCTAGCAAAGAGAAATATACCTGTAAAAATGAAATATTGGGTATACCTCAGTTTCCTTAACTCTGAAAAATGGCAAAGCTATGGGATTCCTAATTTCAAATGTGTTTAAATTATTTAATCTTTTTTTAAAATAGTGGTCATCTCATTTTTCCCTCCCACATGCAGTACATCTCCACCATTGAGATGTATTGTGATGCCACATCAGTGGGCAGATCTCTTTAAAAAGCTCTTGATTTTCCAGACTGATTCAAAATTAGATGACATTAAATATGATAAACAAGATAAAATGCCTGAAAGAGCAGAATAAAGAAGAAAAAGAGAAGATAGTAGAAACCATTCCACCAATTACACCATTGTGTACTATAATAGATATGACAAATTTTTCAAGCAGAGGTTGATCCTGAAAAAATGGTGAGCTGGCTGACATAGGTTTCAGTTAATAAAGAATGAAAAGAAGTGTAAAAGAATTATAACTACTCAGCCTCATGTATGGATAACAAGTAGTTAGCTTTATTTAATGCTTAAGTATGTGGGTGGTATTATTTGGAAAGATTATGAATTTGGTTGATGAACGTATTTGTGCTGATCCGAATTCTTTAGCTGAGTGAGACATTTAGTTTGGAATTATGTTGTACCTGCTTAGGAACTAAAAATCAATAACAAAATATAAAACCTGATGAACTTAAAATTCAAATGTTTATTTAAAAACAGGAAAGCCAGTTTTTGCTGCCTACATTTGTATTACTGGATCTAAAAGCATTTTTCTGCTCTGTCTTCACATATATGCTTTGATTGAATAAAGGTGAAATCAAGCATATTCTATCCTTTTTCAGTCTTGTATCCCTCACCCGATTGCACACCACACCCTGGTCCTATTAATGGAAACTGTAGTGTACCGGCTGAAAAGAGACATTTTTGAAAATCAGAATCTTCCACTGACACTCAAGTTCTGCCCCCAATACATAAAGCATTTTAAGAATATTTTTTTTAATTATTTGGGAGCATTTTATCAGGCATACCGGAACTCTCACCCTATTTGTGTAAAGCATCTCTTGGATGCACCAAACATTCCATTTAAACAAACCCTCACTGTGTTGTTCAGCCTGGAGAAGAGAAGGCTGTGGGGAGACCTTATAACTTTACAGCAGCCTTACAGTACTTAAAGGGAGCTTACAGGAGAGATGGGGAGGGACTCTTTATCAGAGAGTGTAGTGATAGGATGAGGGGTAATGTTTTTAAACTGAAAGAGGGAAGATTTAGGTTAGATTTTAGGAAGAAATTCTTTCCTGTGAGGGTGGTGAGACACTGGAACAGGTTGCCCAGAGAAGCTGTGGCTGCCCCATCCCTGGAGTGTTCAAGACCAGGCTGGATGGGGCTTGGAGCAACCTGGTGTGGTGGGAGGTGTCCCTGCCCAGGGCAGGGGGGTTGGAACTCCACGATCTTTAAGGTCCCTTCCAACTCTAACTATTCTATGATTCATTGGGTTTCATTACTTTCCACAGGTCCACAGAACTGCAGTGTTTGGATAAAACCTACATCTTTTAAAATCCACATATTTAAAATCCACCTATTTTGTCAATTTCCAGTTCTTGTATGCCTAATCTTCTCTCATTAAGTGATAGTCAGTTAATTGGAAATTAAGCATAGGTGGAGGTTTTTAGTGACTCCCTGCTAACTCACATACCTTGCTTTTTCAAATTTTAGCTTTAAATTGCTATCCTATTTTAAAAAGGTGTGCATTTGACTAAGCCAAAGACTCTATTTTTTTCTTCTGAGCCAGGTTTTAAAATTCAAGTATGTAATTCCCTTCCAGGTAAGCTTCAAATGCACTCTTGACCTGAAACATAAATAAGATTCTCTGCATTTTTCCAGACACATTAATCCTATTGTAGCAACTGTGTGTATGTAAATTGTTATCAACACAGTCACAAACTCATGGGAAAAGTGTTTTTTAAAGGGAAAATCTAATATATTGGGATCTTGGCAAAGGATAACACTTGCATGGTAACTCAAAACTCTTGAACCACATGGTTAGTTACTGTCTGATGGCAATGGGAGTGTCCACTGCAATGATTATTGCAGTGGCATCTTCAGCTGGATTGGATGAGATTCCAGCTGCTCCATGATCCTACATGACCACTCTAGCATATGAATAATCCACTGCTATTGTGTTACCTTAATTACACATAATACATCTCTCAAATTTCTCAACTGTGCAATATTCTGTCCTGTGTGACCACTTTTTTGCATATGCATGAGCAGTTTTCTATTGGCTTTTTATAAATGTTTTGTCTATGTATGGTTCGACCAGTTCTGCAGCAGGAGCTGCCTGCGGGTCTTTGGAATACTTCACATAGGAATATTAATGAGCGTGTTTAAGGACAACTTTTGGACAAGGCACAGCAGGACCTGCCTGGAGGAACTGCTAGAACTGTCCAAAATTCCAAACTGGCAAGTGGGAGTCTTCTGTAAAAATCACACAGCTGCCTGATGGTGAAGGTGGCTAGTGGTGCAGTCAGTCGCTTGGTTAAAAGTAGGTCCTTGGTCTCAAAACAGCCTGTTATCTTATGTATGCAGATGGCTGGCTGGGGAGTTCCTGGACAACCAAGGGAATTAATGTCACAGCACTGACGTCCAGCCACACTACAATTGTAACTAAAGGGCAGACTTGAATTTCAACTTGCAACTCGCTAATTACTAAGATTCATAGCAGTTGTTGCATACTAGATCAAGGAAAATGCTTTGGCATATGTAAGGTTTAAAAATAAATATACAAATCCAAGGAAAACATGATTGAAGTAAGAATAGGCCATGATTGCTTGGTTGGTTTTTTTATTCTGTAGAAGAGTAGGATTTCCTTATCACTGGCAAGCAGGGTCAATATATATACATAAGTGCAGAAAATCTCAAAACGTGCATGCAGATCCGAACAGCACTTCCAGTTCTTTCTATCATGTATTATAAAACCACACTCCTAGAAAATCTTTTGTGTAGGCTAACATTTGTCTTCACCCTTGTCATGATGGATTTATTTTTGGTTCATGTTTTTTTGGCGTCTGACCACGAAATACAGCATATATGATGCATTACAAAAGGATGGGCTTTGGGGGGATGGAAATGGGCAACTAAGCATTTCTTACAACTATAAGAAAATTGTTTCTTACTTTTTGACTGTCTGTTCTACTGAGATTTGGTTTTGCTGACATACTTTTACATTTATTTGCCCTGTAAGAGAGAAAAGATCAAGGCTACAGGAGCAGTGTATTATTGCATTTATTTATAATATTAATATACATGCAATATAGTGACCACTTAACAATTAAATATTTGAGTTTTAGTAAAACTGAGCCCTGTTGCATTGGTTCAGACTAATTATCTCTTTTTTATTTTTTTTTCTTCCTTAATTTGTTTGGTTTCTGATTTTTATTTATTTCCTTACCATACTTTCTTGTCTATTTTATGGATAAAATAGAAACATGCTTTGCTGTCATTGGTTTATTGTGAGATTCAATCCTGTCCAGAACCATGAGAAATCCAGGTAGAAGGCAAGGTTTTTTAAGCATGCAGTGACTCTTTCCCTTGGCCTCCACCAGCTATGTTAATTAAAGAAAACAAATTATTTTTTTTCCTATCAGAACATCAGGCAACTTGTTTCCTAGGGCAATGACACTTTCAGTCTCCATGGACTGTCCTTTTACACAACCTTCCTGCTCAGTTGTGTGCAATCTTTACCTTCTGCCTCCGTTCCCTCTCCTTTCTTTTTTTCTTAGCTATAATTGAAATCCATCACATGGAAAATCTTTATCTTGCTGTCTTCAGACCTTCAAAATTCTGCCAAGCATTTTTTAGTTTAGTTTTCCACAATAATTTTATAAACATTTTGGGGATGTATCTTCAGTTTATAGCTCTCTGCAATTTCCCCTGGGTCTGTTCACCTCATGGCATCTCTGTAATTCTGCTCTTTTAATTATATTTTAGCATGCAAAAACAATGGGAGATAAAGTCTCCTCAGATGTTAGACAAAACATGCCACAGATTTCGCTAAAATTTCCTGCCAATAATGATTTTGCTGATAAGCCTCATAATTACTAAGACAATACAGTATTTTATATCATGTGTAGAAAATTATAACAGTGTGATTAAGAAACTGAAAGCTGCTTGCATTCATTATGGAGGCTGGACAAGCCACCTGAACGACTGACAAGTAATTCCATTATCTAGGAGACTTCACGCTTTTTTCAAGGACAGTATTATACGTGGCTTAAAGGTCATTGCTTTCAGGGTAGAATTCCACGCACTTTTCTACCTCTAAATCCCACATGCTGGAGTAGCTCACTTACAATTTCCTCATTTGGAAAATGAAGGAAATACTTAGTCTTTTCACCAGAGAGGTTATCCTAGAGAAGCACAACTGACCTTTTTATGTCTACCTCAGAGCACCCAGCAGTTTAAACATTATTCAGCCTACTCATGTCTACGTTAAGCACCGAGTGTCTTGGAGAGTGATTGCGTTGCAGAAGGCAGGCGGCTGCCAGTGTAGTTGTTTTTCTGATTAATCCCGAAGGAAGTTAAGTGCTGTGATTTGAAATTTTGACTAGTTTAAGAAAGAAATGAACTTTAAAGAGGAAAAACCTTTCTATCGGTAAGACATAGGTATGCAACATGATATGTAATGCTTTGGGTACATCTTAATGTATAGTGGACATTAAGAGACACTTCTTCAATTAGTGTGGTTCTGCCCTCAGATATGTAACAGGCAAAAAGACTGTCCCTGCCTCGCTTAACTGAGGAGCTGTATAATGTCTGTGATTAGGACAGCTGAGTTCAAATTTGATCAGCTAAAAACCTCCACTGACATGATATCCATGTCCAGAAGGATAAGGATTTATTCTGATTGTTTTCCTTACCAAAAAAAAAAAAAAAAAAAAAAAAAGAAAAGAAAGAAAAGAAATGCCTTCTGTTTGACAGTTTGTAAAATGAAGAGAGTTCGGCACCGAGGAAGGCTCCTCACTTCTACGACTCCTTTGTGTAGTGGCATGCCTGGGGATATCTCTGAATCTTCATCTGAGGCATGCCACGGCCTGAAATGTCTTGTACAAAAACAACTTCCTTGCTGAATGAAGATAAGAATTAGCTGCTCTCAAACAGATTAAGGCAATTTGACACTTTGATAGCAGCAAGCAAGGGATGCTTTTCATTATTTTACCCTCCCACCACAAGTAGGAAGGGTAGTGAACCCATGTAAAAAACATTTGCCAGAGAGGACGACAGAAGGTTTGTGGAACAAATTGAGGAGAGACCAATATTCTTCTGGAATGGTAACTACAGTCTTGGTTATCTTTAATGGTAACCTAAAGTTAGGTTGCTGAAACACTCCTTTATGTGACCAGGACCTTTATGGTGAGGGCTATCTGTAAATCAAAGGTCAGATCTTTGCAGAATGGCTGTGCCACATTCACCTGGTTTTATCCCAAACATTGGTGCTGAGCTGTGAGAGACTATGGAATGTAAAGCTAGGCAAGATGAGTGGAGTGAAACCATAGAAACAGAAGGGTTGAGATGGTAATAGCAGCTCGGGGATCTAGAATAAAACCACTGACATACAAAAATGTGTAAGAATCTAAGTAAAAAAAGCAGGGACAGGGGAGATCTCAACTTGGCAGTATCAAGGATTAGACCATTCCAAGGAGCTATGGAAGCCAACTATTCCCCAGATGACTGATGAAAGCCGAGTTAGCACAAGGTTAGGTTGGTGAGAATATTAATACTTAGCCCAGTATCTTGCAAGTCCTAGCTCTTAGATATATCTGTTAGCCAGTAAATATTTTCTGGGTGCTCCTGAGAATGTACATCTGGCTCTCAGAGTCTTTTTGTGTACATCAAAATATGCCTGAAAAAATAGTGTGGTTCAGTAAGGGAGACCAGGAGACTACTTCAGAATGAATTAAATCACTCTCCAGAGATTAACTTTCAGGCAGGTAATACGGGAGATAGGTATATCTGATCTTTAGGGCAGCCCTAGCACTGCTGTGAACATATAAATCAATCAATGCAACCAACCAGCCAATGTGGGATCTTTTGTTCTTTGATATCCACATCTTCTAGTCTGATAGAAGTAGTTAAAAAATTCCCTTACAACAGTTCATATCTTTGGGAAAGAGATTTTTACTTTGGTTGCCTGCTCAGGGAAACATTGCTTTATTACTTCTTAGACCACCTTGTCAATTTATTTTCTTTGCAGGGGTTGTGGATAGAGTTATGATTTTAGTTTATTTTTTGCAAACAAAATTTTAAATTCTTATTTTCTTGTGTAACACCAAAAAGACAGGGTACTGTGCTTATGCTTTTATGCAATCCTGTTAGTAGCTTGCTAATTAACTTGTCATGGGTCTGAAGGGTTTTGAGCCTCCATTTACTTAAAACAGCACAAAATCTGGATTTATATTTATTCAACCTCACATTAGGCTTCAAACTGAGATATCTGAGCTAGGAGCATAGCTACTCAAGGCTCCTTCTGTAATTGTTTGAGGGAAGTAGGCTCTCCACAGGATGATTCAGATCTTAGTTCATTTGAATTTTTATCTTGAGGTGTCATTCTCTTAAGTACAAAAATAGCTTGTGCTATTTTTATGCTTAGATTAGGCTCCTCAGGAAGGTGCCAAAAGCTAAGTGGAATGAATCTGGAGCACCTATGCTATGAGGTCAGGTTGAGGGAGCTGGGTTGTTCAGACTGAAGAGAAGGCTCCGGGGAGACCTTATAGCAGCTTTTCAGTACCTAAAAGGGGACTACAGAAGAGATGGGGAGGGACCCTACATCAGGGAGTGGAGTGATAGGACAAGGAGTGATGGTTTTAAACTGATAAAGGGGACATTTAGATTAAATATCAGCAAGAAATTCTGTACTGTCAGGGTGGTGAGACACTGGAACAGGTTGCCCAGAAGAAGCTGTGGCTGCCCCATCCCTGGAGGGGTTCAAGGCCAGGCTGGATGGGGCTTGGAGCAAGCTGGTGTGGTGGGAGGTGTCCCTGCCCAGGGCAGGGGGGTTGGAACTAGATGATCTTTATGGTCCCTTCCAACTCTAACCATCCTATGATTCTATTCCATGATTCTATGAATCTGGATTAAATTTTCTGACAAGGAGTTTAGATTAAAAGACAAGAAAAAGTCCTTCCAATGTTATACATCATATCTGAAAGCTGTTAACTTACTGAGAAGGGAAAATGAACATTAGTCTTACGTTCAAGCTTACTCCCTAATTTCAGGGAGCATATGGCCTTTTAACTCCCCTGACTGCAGTTGTGTTCAATACTAACTTGTGTGCCCATTCTGCCCTGCCAGCCAACACATTGGTGCTTCATTGCTTGAGCATTACACGCTGATGTGCTATCAGTGTTCAGACAACATTGTGTATATTTTTGTTGGATTCTTCTACTATGAATTATCAATTTATGCTGGGTCTTGGTTTTGATTCTCCTCCCCTAAGGTCTGAGCAGCTGACATTGTCAGCCATCCAATTCTATGAGAGCAAGGAATGCAATCAGAACCCAAACTATCAGAAATAATGGTATGTTTGATATGCCTTATAGAAGGTAAGTGTTTTTCCAGGTATTATTGCAACACTTCCTTGTAGTTAGTCAGAATGCAACATACCTCAGACATCAGTGCTTTGTAAAACAAAGCAAAATAAAATTAAAAAATGGAATGGGAATCCTCCCAGTTATAGCTTCTGTATGTGCCTAAAGATCTTTTGGTCTAGAAATGATATAACTCTTTGTCAAAATTAGGGCAGAAATTCTACTTTGATCAGATCTAGGACACAGAGCTCACACTGTGTAGTAGCCACAAGAACTAGATGAATTATTGATGGGCAAAACCCGAATATTAATTCACAGAGGAGTAACATATTTTTGGTTTTAACTTATTCTCATGCTGGTGATAAAATATCCTATATAGTTTTGTATGAACCTCATTAAATATCTGCATTACACACCTTTCAAAACTCAACTTTTATTGTTTTCTAGCCTCTATTTGAGCTTTAAATTCTAGCAGTGAAATCAATATATGTGAATTATTAAGAGCAAACATTTTGCTAAAATGACAGCGCATTCAGTTACTCTGTCTGGCACTCAGAAGTCCTTCTATTCACACATTTTCCAACCTTACAAAAGCAATTGACACAGAGATGTCAAATAATTTTTTTATTTTTGCCTTCCTGTATGTTTTGGTTTTGTTACTTTAATTGTAGGTTTTTGTCTGGACTGCAAAAAGCGTACGGAGAGGATAAGCATTTTGCAGACAATTTCTATAGACCATGGGATATCAAGGTCCTCTGTCTATAAAAGTTGATATTCTTATTGCCTAGTTAGCTGGAAAATGCCTCAGTTACCAGACTGAAAAAAAATCTGTCATTTTTTGTGTCTCCATCATTCCTCCTGGATTGGCAATAGAAAATGAAAAAAATAATAATTGTAGGGCAAGGAAGAAACCAAAAGCCTGTTTTTTGCAGCCTAGTAAGATAATATTATCCCTAAAATGGCAAAGTTCTGGGTTTTGTTTCAGTGCTGTTTAATCAGCATATCTAATTAACCTTAAATGAAAATTCCTAAACCATCTTAATGGTTGTAAATATGCGTTCTAACCCGTACTCTCTAGCATTAAAGTTTCATCTAAAATGAGACTTAGCTAGAATTTAAAGAGAATCCACTACTAGTCTCTAGAGCTGTTAAAATAAATGAAGTCCCAATAGATGAGTTGGGGAAATAGATTTGGATTTCCTTGCCACTCAGAGTATTTCAGCCAAAACAATGAAACAACTACCATTTTCAATAAGCAATAAAAGTTTGTCATGGAGTCACAGAATCAAAAAATATTCAGGCCAGAAGGGGACTCTTGTAATTGAGTCCTACATCCTGCTCAAAGCAGGATTAATTAGGTCAGGTTGTGCAAGGCTGTATCCAGTCAAGGCTTGAACACCTCTGGTGATCAACACTCCACTCCTTCTGGGCGACTTGTTCCAGGGTTTGGCTATCTACATGGTAAAAAAATTTCCAATATCTAATAAGAATTTTCCATGTTCTAACTTGTGTCTTTTGCCTCTAACTTCATCACTGGGCACTTGCAAGAGATGTCTGGCTCCGTGTTCTCTGCGTCATCTGAACAGGTAGCTGCAGACAGTAATAAGGTCTCCCCTTCTAACCATCTTTTCTCCAGGTTGAATCAACCCAGGTCTTTCAGCTTCCCCTTTTCTTTTATGTGCACCAGCCCCATGACAATCACGGTGTCCTGTACTGGACTAACTCCAGGATGTCCATGTCTTCTCATGTGGAACCCAGAATGCAGTCCTGCAGTCATGGTCTTGCCAGTGATGAAGAGGGGACAAGGAACACTCCCCTCAGTCTTCTGGCTACAGTCTTGTTTATACAGCCTACAAGGCAACTGGCATTTGCTGCAAGGATGCACTGCTGGTTTGTGGTCTGCTTAGTGTCTACCAGGTTCTGCAAAGCTGCTTTCCAGATGGTTGACATGCAGCGTCTGCTAGTACTTGGGTTTATTCCTTCCCAGGTGCAGATTTTTTGCATTTGCTATTATTGAGCTTCCTGAGGTTCCCGTCAACCCATTTCTCCTTCCTGTCTCTAATAGGTAAGTGCTTTTCCCATTGATTGGGGTTGTCTGCAAATTTGACTCTGTCCCACCATCCAGGTTGTTAATAAAGACATTAATATGTATTGGTTGCAGTATTTATTTCTGAAGGACCCCACTAGCTACTGTCCAGCAACTGGACTTTCTACCACTAGTCATAGGTCTTTGAGTCCAACAGCCACTTTTCCACACACCTTACTATCCACACCACAGATCAAAAGCTCAGTGCTAAGGAAACCGTGACGAACTGTGTCAAGCTGTGCAGTACCCACTGCTCTCTCCTTGTTCACAGCAATAATCACTTTGTCACAGAAAGCAGGTATAAATTGCCATTGGTAAATGCATGCTAGATGCTTCCAGTTACCTTATTGTCTTTCATGTGTTTAGAAATAGCTTCTGATAGGATTTGCTCCATAATATTGAAGGTGAGACCTTTTCCTGGGTCCTCCTTCTTGAAGATGGATGTGATATTTGCCTTTTTCTAGTCATCAGAAAACTTCCCCAATTTCCATTAACTTTTGAGAATTCCTAAGGTTGGCCCCTCAGCAACATCAGCCAGCTCATCTGGTACCCTGGGACACGCTCCACTTGGTCATACAGGCTTGTCTATGTCTAATTGGCTAATATTTGAAAACTAGAAATGAGAAGTCTATGATAAAACCATCTCTGGACACATCTGAAGGTTAAGAGAACTCAAATATAAATATAAATCTTTGTTTTAAGTTTAAGCAGAGCAGATTTTTCTTATCAACTATAAAGTTGTTCAAAAGAGTATCTTCCTTGATTGGCCTATAGCTTCCCACAGACATCTTTGAGTCCTCTCAAGTAGAAAGGGATCTCCTATCTAAATGGGAATTTCCTACCACTCAAAATGTTGAGGATGAGATAAAATATATTAATCAGGTAAGCTTTAAGCCATTCCCAAGCCTTTAAACAGCTCTAGCTTCCATAACGTATCATGCTACTATTCCATTCCTTCTATTATTTTTTTTTCTTATGACATTTCCAAGCATATTAACTGCCCAGCACACTTCTCAGGCTTTGCAGTGTATCGGTTTAATAAACCTATGTTTCTAAGTCTTGGTTTTTACATGTCTTTTGGTCATTCATATAAATTTCCACATACTTTCACTAGGTTTTAGACTAATCAAACATATTTTCTGAACTTTTATATGTAGAGCAAAGACCTAATGATCCCTACAACAAAATCCTATTTGAAGCAATAACAGGATGTTTTGGAATAATGTTTATACTGCATCATCAGACTTCTAAAAGGAGAGATGTCTTTTTGACTCATGTTGTTGTTATCAAAAACATCCCAAGCAAGTGACTTAATTCTATTATTCCAGTTTTGTGACTAAATCTGGTTTATTCAGCTAGGGAAAACTAAGGCTGTTTGTAGTATTAACTTCTTTTGCACAAATCACTTTAATTTAAGTGGCGTAATCATTGAAAGTAAAGAGCTATTAGACTGTATGCAGTGAAAGCAAAGTTAAAGCGTATTCTACCCTTTAATCAGCTGTTGGTTAAAGGTATGAATTTTGGCTTTGAGTTATTAAATACGAGTTTGGACTGAAGTGTAAAGGAAGAGAAGAAAAAACATTTATTTAGAGTCAATCGCATTGTTTGTTTTCTATGAGAATACGGCTGTGAATCGTTACCTAGGTTCCAGTTGACAGAAAAACAAAGGCTTAGCTGTATGTAGACATATGTATACATTTAACCCACAACACTGAACATGATTAAACTCCCATATATTTTTTTCTGTAGCCCAGTAAATACGATTTCTGCCCTCAGCAGGGGAAGCCCTGGCTGTGCACTGACCTGGCCATGCAGGGGCTCAGCCTCTCCATGGCCTGAGCTGGATCTCACTGGTTCAACCCCTGCACTGGGACCAGTGGCTGCTGCCTCTCCTGCTCCAGCTTCAGCTCTGGGGTGGCCCTGCTGGGGATGGGGTGACACCCTGCCATGCTCCTGCAGTCACTGTCTGAAAAAAACATAGGTCTTTGTGCGCGTAGGGCTGGAGGGGCTGAAGATGGCAGCCCAGGAGAAGGGTGCAGGCTAGATAAGAAAATTTATCAATTTGTCAACCTTATCTCCAGAGGGATGTGTGAAGAGTAGCTTCCAGTTAATTGGAGTAACAATTGTACTACAAATTTTCATAGTATTCCTGTGACTGGACTACTAATAACTCTTGTATTTTCACAGGGTCGTTAAGATTTTAATTAGTCTTATAATAAATTATTTGTTCCACATATATACATTGTGCTCAATTATTGCCTATGATAAGGTTTGGAGAGTAACATGTCATACTGAGTTACAAAGAAGAAGGAAGCGCTTTTAAACAGTATCATCTACAGTTGTATTTCATAAATTTCATCATCTCCTGAGCATTTTTCATAGCCCTAGTTCACAACTCATTCTCTGTTCTTTCTAAAAACAAGGGGAACAGGTCTGGCTTCAGAACAGAGGTAAGATGCTGAGATAAGTTTATATGAATGTCTACATGAATACATCCTGAGCTGATTCTGTTTTTTCTTCACTGGTACATTAAGTGAAATAAAGACTAATTTGTAGGTTTGGTCAGATTATGGTTCTTTTCCCTACTTTTGGCCTGTTTACAGTAAGTCATAGAGTCACAGAATGGTAGGGATTGGAAGGGACCTTTGGAGATCACCTAGTCCAACTCCCCTGCCAAAGTAAGTTCACCTAGAGCAGGTTAGACAGGAATGCATCCAGGCAGATTTTTAATATCTCCAGAGAAGGAGACCCCACCACCGCTCTGGGCAGCCTGTTCCAGTGCTCTGACATCCTCAAAGTAAAGAAGTTTTTCCTCATTTTGAGACGGAACTTTCTGTGTTCCAGTTTGTGCCCGTTGCCCCTTGTCCTGTTGCCGGGCTCCACTGAAGAGTCTGGCCCCATCTTCTTGACCCCCACCCTTGACAACTAATTTATTGAAAGAGTTAATACTGAGTTTAAAGAATCTCAATAACTCCTGGTGGTTTCCTGTTTCTTTTACAAGTAGTCTTTTGCCCTTCTTTTCGGAAATTGTGGTTAGAGTCATTTGGGAATATTTAGCTATAAGCCAAGTGTTACACAGCTCACTCTCAACATTGAGATGAGGGTTTTATTAGATTTCTGTGGCTTCTTTATGTATTCACGTACAGATTTTGTTCCAAAGAAAACCAGGACTCATCAGAAAAGAAAGAATGTGTCTACATTTCTTATTTTGACTTCATAGAATCATTTAGGTTTGCAAATCATTTTTGCAGGTCATTTAGTACAACACCCTGCTCAAGCAGGATCAGCTGCAGCAGAAAGCCAAGGGCCACGTTCAGTTTCTTTTTTTTTTGTGGAGATATTTCTCCACAGATAGAGACCCCCCCACCTGTCTGGACAACCTGTTCCAGAGATTAACCACCCTCACAGAGTTATTAAATAATTAAAAAAATAATAATAATTAAAATGTGGAATCAAAGAGGATCCCATGGTTGCAGAAGCCAAAACACTGTTGTAGACATCAGCTATGGAAACAGTTGTTAACTTGCAGGATCCATTAAGTCCTCCTCAGACCCTTCTACCTCAACATCAGGGAGAACAACTGAGTCCCCTCATATCCTTGACCACTGCCCCAAAGCCCTGTATTCACACTTGGTGCTTCCTAGATAACCATTGGCAGTATCATGAGTGCCTGGAAGAGGAGAAAGTGATAATTGTCAGAAGGTTCAATGAACATTGCTAGCCCCTCCACAACCTCCTGAATGCAAGCCCCTGACAAGCAGCAGGCCTCCCTAGATGAGGAATCAGGTCAGCAGATGGGACTCTCATGCCACAGTCACTCACTGCTTCCTTCTGATGATTCTATGTCTCACAGTCAGCCACCAGAGATGCTCCATTTGAAAATGACCCAGCTCCTCATCAGCTTTGGGGGCAGGGAACGTATTCTGTTACAGCAAGTCTGGAAGTGGGGCAGGAGGACAACAATGATTAATGTAAGAGTTTGTTTTAGATGGAGAGACAAAAAACCACTAGATGATAGATAGGCAGCAGAAAAGAAATCATTGGAATCACGGATTGATCAGGAGAAAGTATTAGTTCAATCTGAAAATCAGTATCTTTATATATAGCTAAGTCCTCAAACTGTCATTAACGAGTAGTGTATTGTCATGGAAGAATGAGTACATTCTTCACAACTGTAAAAACATTACACTTGTTTTTTTATACAACTACTGTGATATTGAATGATTTCATGTCATTTAAAATCTTTAATGATGATTGCTGTACA
>JAHREE010000509.1:1078514-1120576 GCA_033628505.1 Tringa tobata
ATATATATTTTATCTATTTCATAATTTCCTTTTTATTCTATTATTAATATTTCATTAAAGTAGTTTAGTTACTCCAACTAAAGTAACTTTACTTACTTGGCCTTCAAGCTGGACACTTTGAACATCCTCCTATGCTATCTTCAACACGAAGACTACACAAGGTGAAGTAAAAATAACAGATACAAATCCACTTAAAAATTATCTTTTCTTAGGGAATTTCTTATTCTTTCTTCTCTTTTTTTTTTTTTTCTCTTCTGTTTTTTGTTTGTTTTGTTTTGTTTTGCGAGGGGAAGCCGCATTTCCAACATCTTGCATTTTAATGGTTTAAGTACTTGCTGATACATCATGGTAGACTCATTTACTGCATGTAAATATTTTGCAGATGAGATGCATTTAACCCAACTTCTGTCATGTAAAAGCTACACATTTGCTATAAGATTAATGGGAAGGGATAGGTACCTCTGAATGCCATTTAGTCTTGTTTGGTTTTGACTTCTATTTTAAAATACAAAAATTCACCTCTGAAGATTTGAGCCTCCCTTCAGTGATTGTGCACTTTTCCTGATGTAGGTTACCATTGGACTAGAGATCTAGTCCTCAGAAAGATGATAAATAAATCCCATTCTGCGGAGATTTTGTGTATGTTTCTGTATAGACAAATGCAAATCAACAGTTCAGCTGTGCCCAAATGCTGACTTGAAACATATGAATCTCAAGAACAACAAAATAACTTCTTGTCATGTATTATTTTTTTCTTAACTTTCCTCATTTTTTGGAAAGAGTTTTTCAGAGGGAATTTAGTAAAAATATATTTGAAATAAAAAGAACTAGTAGTAGAGCTGAGCAAACTTTTTCAAACAGTTTTCTGTTAGACAACATTGAGTCAAAGAAATTAAATGTTTGTTATACTGTTGCAGTCTGAAGATAATAATTTCGTACAGTTAAATATCAAGTTTTAGCATGCTGAGTTTATCGTTCCAGTTATTCATTTTCAGGCAAGTAAATAAGTAAATGACATAATATTTTACTAAAGTAAAATTAAACGAGATGGTTTGAGCGTCCTTAGAAATTGTTCAAAGTATCTAATTTCATGGGGCATTCTAAACTCAGATATTTTGTTCTTGTTTGAAGAATAATTTCAACACAGTAGAATTTCCTTCAAAATGGACAATTGTATTTGTTGTGGTTGAATAACTCAGTGTTTATTTTCTATGCATTTTAAGGATTTTTTCATTTTATTTAGTTTTCTAATAACTTCTTCTCTCATTTTATTCCTTGAAGGTTCAAAATTATGACTATTATAATCCTTCCAATATATTTTTCCCATCATACTAGAGAATGAGAAGAGATGAGAAGTGATAGTTCTTAGCCTCAGTAGCTAGCTATTTAAGCCGTCCTCAGCAGGTGTGTCAGAAACCTAGTTGAGATCCTTCACCTATCATCAGATTTCATTCCTCTCAAACCTGAATTATGAATCTGAGTTATGAGCAAATATGTTTCGACAACAAGGCAATCTGAAGGGGGTACTTATTTCTATATATTTATCACTATTGCCCAGATTTAGGATTTAAAACCATCTCTTTGCTGAAGCTATGTTAGTTCAACACGTGCAAAAAATATCTGGTTAAGATTTTCAGCCGTTTCCAAAAGAGGACTTGCCCAGAAAATGAGCAGAGTTACCACACAACTTTGCCTTCTCCTGACTGTAGAAGTCTCCTCTGTTGAATGCCTCTTTTGGGCTGCTCTATAACAAAAAAGAATTGATAAACCGAAAGACATGTGTTGAGGGGCCACCAGAATGGTCAAGATCTGGAGCAGTTCTCTTGTGAGGAGATGCTGGAGAAGAGACACCTCTGGGAGGACCTGACAGGAGGCCTTCATGCTTACATGGAGGGTGTTGAAGAGGTGGATCTTCATGGTGGTGCATACGTATTTCCAATATACCATAGACCTGAATAGCATAGTCATTAGAGTACAGTGTGGCGGGCTGGCATACGCAGCAAAGTCAATATGTGTAAAGGTGCTTTAAATGTTAGGAGAATAATAATGTCTCCTGAAATGTCATTTTGAAAATCTGGTATTAAATTTCTTGTCCAAGTCCTGTCCAAGCACTGCTAGAAGCACATGCTAAAACACATATGTATGTATAAATATGATTAATGTTCCAAAATCATACTGCTAGTTTTATGCCTATTCATGTTACAAGAGATGTACAATTTTTTCTCAGTGTACTTTCTGAATCTTGTTACTATTTATTTTCCTGAAAGATTTTCTTCCTTGTTTTGTTCGGGTTTTGTTGTTGTTGTTTGGGTTTTTTTGAACTACTGTCATAGAATTAATAATCAATTATATTTAGTTAATGAATTAAATTTACACAGGGTTAGGTTTCTTATCAACTATGAAAATTATTTAGATAGAACTACCTACTAACATTAAAACTCAGAAGTTACTAGTCTGGAAAAAGAAATGACATGCAAAGTTTCACTAGAGGCCTTTAATTATAAATGAATATTATCTACATAAGGTAAAAGAGAGGAAGAGATAGGTGTCACTTAAAACCTTGTGACACAAAATCTGGCAATCATTAGAGTGATCAGCCAGGTGCCAGAAAGCAATTGACAATTTTAAGTGCAAGCTTTATGACCTTGACAAAAGATAAAACAACAAAGAAAAAGCAAAACCAACATCACAACCTCATGATTCTCTCATGCCATCAAGAAAGAAGAAAAGAAACATCATCTGGTAAATTCAAACCTTTCAACTTCTATATTTATTGTGGACTACTTCCTACAAATGATTCTGAAGACACATTTTATCACCATATTATCATATCTTGTAGGGGGAAAATTACAATTAGCTACTTAACATCTTTGGCAGATGTGTATGAGAACATTTTAAATGACTATATAAAAAATTCAGTATTAAAAGCATATTCTGTCTCAAATA
The DNA here is from genome assembly GCA_033628505.1 of Tringa tobata. Classification (NCBI taxonomy): domain Eukaryota; kingdom Metazoa; phylum Chordata; class Aves; order Charadriiformes; family Scolopacidae; genus Tringa; species Tringa tobata. Next base: position 1,081,461 of record JAHREE010000509.1, read on the forward strand.
TAATTTGTTTCATTTTTCTGTTTAATGAAGTGTAAAACAGTGATAAATTGTAGAATTCTTTGTAAAGAGTGTTCATATTATTTGTATAATGCAGTTAGTGAACTAACTGTGTTTCAAAAAGCAAATGAGTTGATGGGATGGAAATGTAATTTGCAGCTTAAGAATCAAAAAGCGAAGCAGTAACATGGCACCATTGATACTTAATTGAACTCGTGTGCATCCCACTTAAAGAGGCAGCTTCGGTGCTTCAGCACCAGTAACCCTCTTAGCAAGCCCAGTACAGTGGACATGTAGTGATGCGCTTAAAAAATGGAGATGACAAGCTCATCTCCACAGGGAACTGCTGGCACACAACACAGAGCTCCACTGCCATTAGCAGGGTCCAGGAGTCAAAAGGACAAGCACAGACAAAAAAATAGCAAAGTCAGTTAAAGGATTGGGACTTGGCAGTTTCGATTTTATCACTATTTTAGCAGAGAGAGACACAGGATATGAGGCAGGAAGCACAGTTTAGTTTAGGCTTTGACCTATTTGTTTTTTTTTTTAAATCTCTGCTTCAGAAAACAGATTGCAAGGGGAAAGTCATTACAAGCATTATAGAAAATAAAATGTGAACTGGTGAAACTGCATAAATTCCGGTTGATTTCAATGAACAGTCACCTCTTCATGTACTTTCACTTGTTATGAAAGTTAGATTGTCTCATGCAGCTTACAGATTTCATTAGCAACATACAACAATAACAATTTAAGATTTGTTACTTAAAAGGGTTCCCACTCAGTCTAACCAGATAATTCAGGAGAAGACATTTTTTCTCTGTGTGCTAGTGATGGGACTGGAGGTGCAGAATATCCCTAGAATGAAGTGCCAATGAATTAGAAGCTGATGTTAAAAGGGAGCTACTCCTTGATATGAAGCATTTTTGACAGTTGAAAACTGAAAGCTGTTTATTGCAGTCGTGAGGGGAAGAGGAGACTGAGTGATGAATAAGAAACCAGGGAGACAAACTGGGTTACTTGAAAGCTGTTAAGTAAAAGTCACATGTCACATGCAAAAAGACATATTATGTAAAAAAAAAAAAAAGTATTCTTTTCTTAGATGAATGAGAATTTTATTTTTTAACAACAGCAAAAAAAAAAAAAATTCAGTTATTCCAAGCATCTAGTTTAATAACGAAGCTATTCCTAAAAAAGTAAGTTTTTCGAAGTGAAAGGAAGGCGTACTAGTAAAAATTATCTAAAACTGAGTAATTGTTCAAGCAAGATGATAGCAACCTAACTTTATTACGAACAGTGCAATACCTTTCTAAATAAACACTTTCGTTGCCGCTGCACTGTCATGACATTGACATTCTTGGACAGAAGGATTCTTTCTTTTTGCTGCCTTCTTCTGAAGTTTCTGGAAAAATAAAGCTCCTGTTTCCATTTGTAGGCCTTGATGTTGTAATGCTTTTACACGCTTGAAAAAGAAGTTTAACTGCTTTGAATGGTTATAATAGTAATTCTTTTGGGTAATGTTTCAGCTTGCATGCTTAGGAGGATAGCTTTAATGCAGAGATTGTTTCCTCTGATAGCCTACAGATGATGTCTCTGATGCAGAGTTGGAGAGGTAGTGTTTGTAAGCCTCTGAGAGTGGCTGCTGAAAAGCACATAGTCCCTCAAACACGAGGAGAATACTTTATTTTAAAGATCTTCCTTCCCCAGAAATCATTTTGGCAACACATAGTGTTAGGGTTACTCATCCGCCACATACCCACTATCTGCGCTCCCAAGGGTGAATAAAAATCAAAGCTATTTAAATTAGAGACAGAAATATTATCAATTATCTCCCGGACTTTATTAGAAAAAGGTGCAAAGATACTCATTATGCTTTTAAAAATGCTGTTAGCATTAACAACATGACTAGCTAAAAGTGTCATAAATCTGTAACAACAATCTCATTTCCAATCTATAGAACAAACAAGCTTCGTTATTAAGGACAAAATATATCCCCCAGAGCAAAACTGTATGGAAGCAGCAAAGTAATTTCATAATTGTGAAAAGGCCGAACTCTGATTCCTTGAGAGTTCATTGCTTGCTGCTGCACAGATGATAGGAGGAGGCAGGAAGGAGTGAGAGAAAAAGTCACAAAACGATGTTTTTGGAGTTCTGGGCCTTGTTTTGTTTTTAAGAGAGGGCAAAAGTATCTCCAGCGCTCGCTGGAAACAACTACAGGACTTGTCAAAACGTATTTGTATTAAATGTTTTATAAAAAAAATTAAAAAACAAAACAAAACAAAAAAACCCAAAAGCAAACCAAAAAACCCAAAAAACCCAAAAAACAAATACTGATGGTTGGATTCAATGATCCCAAGGGTCTTTTCCAACCTGAATGATTCTATGAATCTATTCTTCTATAGCAATGGATTCTTTTCCTTCATAGCCACTAAACACAAAGGCCAATCTATCAGTTTACGTGTATTTAACTCAGAGGTGGAATTTGAATCAGTTTGTCCTTGCCTCCCTCTTACTGAAAGGTTAATACCGATCCTTCATAGCAGAGGAAAATATTACTGTGTCCTCAAGTCAAAAAATTCCAGAATGGCTATTAACCTCTACACTTTGATCCAAATTTGTAAAAGAACATGAGAAAAATTGAAACAGCTTTAATGCAGCCTGGCATGATTTTCTTCTGTGATACAAAGAAACCACTCAAAGGCCACTTTGAAGTCATACTGTCCGTTTCAAGATGCCCCCCATACTTACTAAAAAACAGTCTCTACTGTGTGCCACAGGAATGCCATGCGAACAGATAACATGTCAATGCTTTTTAATACAAAATCATTAATTTTAACAAGACACATTTGAATGAATGTTTTGTCATTTGGGTTATCTCTTCACACTTTATCTTGTATAGTTTTAATGGCATGGAGTGTATGTGCTATGTTTTATTTAGTGTTTAAGTTGCTATGGTTAAAAAGTACTTGTCTTTGTGAGAGATCCAGCATATCCTTTTGTCACAGAAAGTATAGAAACAGAATAGTAGCAATAATAGAAATCAAATAGTCTGAATATAGAAACCAACAGTCTGAATATTTAGACTAAATAAGGACAAAATTACATTTCTATCGCTAAAAAGGTTTTTCATTTGCTGAAGAATAATGATCTGCTGAGGAAGTGATGACAGAGTAGTATTAGGAACTTCTTGAAGTATAGCAATGTTACAGTGTCAATCTGCTTTATATTAATGTGCAGGACATATTTCACAAAACAACTTCTTCTAGTTTTGTCTTTTCTCAAATTGCATTCACTTTACATTCAGTCCCTGCCTTCTCCTAAGCACTCCTGTGTCCTTTTTGTCCCACTTAGAATTGCAGACAGCCATGGTACCAGGGCTGGAAGGAGACAGATTGTATAGGAATAAGAAGTAAATGGAAATGTAGGGTGTTTCGACAAACTAAGTCCTAACTTATAAAAACGATGTTATAATTACTGCATGATTGAAGAAATGACAGACTTGAGTATCTATTTATGGTTAGCTTTTTTCAGAAAAGCACATAAAGTTTACATTATATTGCTTCAGTACCAATCTCTGCAATATATTTCCAACTTCTGTGAATGTTCTTTGTTTGACATATAGCATTCATATGCTTCAGAATTATACATATGACATCACTGATATGATGAAAATAATTTCCACACTAATAAATCTTGTCAGGAGACTAAGTAAAGAATGAAAATTACATATCTGTATGCAAGATGATACCCATTTGTCCTTTCTATTCATAAGATCAAAAATATTAATCTGACTTCAAAAGCTCTACCTTTTAGGATGGCTGGTTTCAGGATCTGCTCACGGTCTATAGGGCCTTTTTGCAGAACATTAACACCATGCATTGACCTCTTCAGTTAGCAGACATGAAATTATTTGGAATTCCAGATCCTGCTGTGAAGTTGTCCACATCACAATATTCATGCCTGTGGCAGTTTTAGCAGACAGAGCAGGTAATAAATGGGCCATAAACTTCACTAACATATCTTAGATAAGCCTTTTGCAGAAAAAAAAAAAAAAAAAGAGAGAGGAAAAGAAAAGGCAAGGCACTTTCAAGATTATTAATGATGAAACAATGAAGATATGAGCAAGACACACTGCATTTGCCCATGCTGTATTTGATCCAAAGCCTTTACTATACCTAACATTGTAGGTTTAATTCTACTATTAAAATTTTTTTACCAGCAGATATGGAACATAGTTTCTTGGTAACTAATTGGAAACTTTCTACTCAACAGCGAGAAAAGGGCAGGGCCCCAATCATTTGGCTTTAAATCTTAATGTGTTTTAGAAAAATGTGGATTTGGACTGAGATGACCTGAAGTGCTTAGACTTGGTAATCAAATCTTGTGGTCAGTGTGTTTAAGAAATACTTTTTATCCCTTAATCCTGGGTGCTTTTACTTTGTCTAGAATTCATATTCTTGAGGGAAGGTGGGTGGATGGGTTTGGGTTTTGTTGTCGTTGTTAACATTGCCTGCTCTTACAGTTACTTATTTTTTAGCATTGTAAAATCTATATCAGATATGATTTTAGAAAACAGTATTGATTTTCACTCTAATAATTTATAAAAATACATCAGAAGTTCAAGTATTATAGACATATAAACACTGAAAACAAAAATGAAAAACTAGAATTTTTTTATTTATGACTTTAATTACTCTGTACAAGGCGAATTACTTCCATATGAAGAAAATCTTACATAACATTTCAGAATTAATGAAACAGACAAAATAGTAGTTGCCATTAAAAGCACTTGTCATCACGTGGAAGCAGTGAAACAAGTTATAATGCTCGATAGTTGAAGTTCTGTAAGAAAAATGTCTTGTAGATTATTCTTTTTTGCATGCCTGTGAGACCCAGTTGATGCTCAAAATTATAATAAAATCTCCAGCTAGAATTCCAGAAGTTAATTAAACATTTTTTCATAGCGCCTCAAAGATAAATGGAGTTATGCAGTAGTTAAAATTTGTCACTGAATCCATTGTAATGGTAGCTTTCCTGTTCATTTCTTGCATGGTCTCTAAGCTTTCAGAAAGACAGATATACTGAAACCACCACTGGCAGTATCTGAGTGTCCTAAGGAGTTTTGGCTCCCAAGAAAACTTTCAAGGACATCAGCTTTCACTTTCTGGGGTGTAAAGGTTGTGATAAAAGGCTGTGAATAGTTAACACTTTTTTGCTAAAATACCTTTATTCCCTCAGAGTCTGAAATGACAGCTGTACAAATGGGGTTACAGCAACCTTATATATATTTTACAGGTGGTCATCTTTCTCTAGCACTTAAGTCAGAAGAAATGAGCTGTGATTCATAACTTTATTAACTGTAATAGAAATTTTACTATTGAAGATAGGTTGGAAGGAAGGGTTATAGTCAAGGCATTAGACTAATAAAGATGCAGTGTGTTACAGCAAATTAGCAACATTTTTTTACTGGCTTTCATTAGATAGCTTTTTTCCACAGGCAGCAAATTTCATTTCGTGCTTTATGAGAAACTTTGGAATCACGTAAGAAAATGTACCTTTTTTTTTCAGTCAGGCATCTCTTAGGCTGCCAGTTTTTCTAGAATTTCTCACTAAGTGCTTGTGTAGCACTTAGTACAACATAGCCATGGCATTGCTTAGTTCCCTTAGATACTGTTGTGATATTGAAAATTTGTCTCTAGACTTAGACATAAAGTTGATAATATGGTCTCCACAGAGTACAGTCTTTGGATTTTCTTTCTTTCTGTTTTCTTCTTTTTTAAAAAAAAAATAATTTTAAAAATTCTTGAATGGTTGTTTTATAACTTTTTTTTTTTTAATTGCTATATCAAAAATGCATAGTTCTAATATTAAGTCTGAGAATTAATTCACTGGAAAGACAGACCTGCTGAAATGAATGAGAATATTCAATGTGGATAAAGCTGTCAGAGCCTTAATTAAAAAGGAATACTACGTGTTAAAAGAAATGAAAATTTGCCAATAACTATCTGTTGTAGAAGGTGTTAAAAACACACTCTTTTGGTAGTAGTTGTTGTAAAAGTCATATAGTTGTTGCTGCAGATAATATTACTCAAAGGGACAATAAAAAAAAAAGCCAATAAAAAAACAACAAAACAAAACCAAAACAAAAAAAAAACCAACAAAAAAAAGAGAAATAAAATTAATGATGTCATAATCTTTGGCTGCCTTACATGACGGCAAATGTATTTGCAAGGGCACATGGGCATAGAAAAGACTGAATCTCAAGAAGTAACCTGCCAAACTCAATTTAATTTGTACTTGCCTGATGTTCAAGCGTGACTCACACCGCCTATGTTTAAAGTCAAGTGTCTGGGTTAAACTGCACAGTGGACCGTAAATAGTCTGGGTTGCTTTACTCAGTCTTGGCATACAAATAAATGGATCCCCTACAGTGACATGTGCAAAGGAAGCAAGGGATGGACAGATCTGTGTGGGTTTGGATGCCAGCCTTAAGCAAGAGCCCAGAAAGCAAATATAACAGATACAGCAGTCTCTCAATCATTCTAGTTAGCTCTTTAAAAAAAAAAAAAAAAGTATTTTTTTTTTAAGAGGGTCAAACTAAAAGATATTACAGAAAAGAAGTTCATAAAAGCTCATACTCTCTGCTCTGGGTAAAGAATGTCCCTGTTGTGAGCAGAAGGTAAGCTTAAACATTACAGACACTTTAGCATGAAAATTTAGGAGTGCAAGAATTACATTTGTTCTGAGACCAGTCAAATCTTAACTAGTTAATTGCAAATATTATATTGGTGCCTAAATATTCTACTAAAGTTCATAAAAAATCCTAAAGCTAGAATATATTTGCAATAACTAGTGGAGCAGTCCTGAGAAGAAAATATATACAAATTTCCATTTGTTCACAGAATAAAGGGCTACGTTCAGCAAATACATGTCTTGGGATGAATACTTCAATCAGCTAAGAATAACAATGAAGCTTCAAATACCTCATAATCTTTCCTACAGGCTTCTCTCTCAACAAGATGTGGACTCTCACATCGTGAGATTCCTAAGACCAGGCTGGCTTTATTTGGGTACGTGCACCTAAAAGTAACTGAGTAGTTACACAACCGTATGCCAGAAGACAGTCCAAATCACATAAAGAACCTTCCAAAAATAAGAAGTTTTGGAAAGATACGGAGGTATTGCAAGAAGTAGAGTATATAATTGATAATCTGCTGCAAATCAAATTTACTCGACTGATGTATAATTTCACATCAGAGTCTCTATAATGAAGAACTTGTGTACAGGATCTTGGAGGGAAGACTAAACAAAAAAAAATACAGATATCCAAACTGGTGCTCCAAAAATTGCCTTTGAAGACTGAATTTAACTGGAAAGCACATTTAAAGTCATACAAACTACAAAAACCTAAGGTATTGTCAGCACAAAAAAAGACACTTACACAATGTAGTCCATTTAAAAAGCTTTTTTTAACCAACCCAAAACTGTAGATTGTTACAGAGCAACATCTCCTCTCTCTTATTCCTTAGGCAAAAAAGAAATAGTGTAATAATAATTAATAGTCTTTTAAAGTAGTTTTGGTGAGTGAATACAGTCTTGCTTTCACTTCCTTATGTAACTTCCCAGTGGCTGTCAGTATGTGTTAAGTTATTATTACCTCATTACATTGACATACGCATTAAAATACTGTGAACAGACATAAAGCAGAAAGGAAGACACATGCAAGTAGCAAGACTCATTGTTAATCAGCTGAATGGAGAGAATCATTACACCTCTCTGTGATAACAGTGAACTGCTTTGTGACCTTTCAAAACAATGGCTCTTGCATTGTTTTGAGTTACTCTCAGTAAATGTTCAGAATCTCCTTGCACTGAGAATCATAAAGTATTCAGTTCCAGTTGAATGAAAGAGAGTGCAGACATATATACATATAGATTGCTTGAATGTTCCTTTAAAAATTTTGGTGGACTCGACCCCAGCACCTTCTCTCTGTTTTTATATTAATATTTAGGATTTATTTTTCCAAAAATTACTAGCAGGATTGAGGAATCTAAGGCTTCTTTTACAAAGAGATTTCTTCTGGGTCTTTTTCCAGGGGAAAAGTGGTAATTTAGGGTGAAAATAACCTAATCTAATTTTTCCTGATAAAATTAGACTTCTGATGCAATTTACACCTTTGGGATTACAGGACTGGTTAATGCTCTAGAACCTGCAGAGAAGTCTTCAGGGTCTCTTCCTCACAAATGGTTACAGAAAAGCACCTGCCAACAGAGATTTATTCTCCCTATCCCAGCCCCTGGTGCAGGTGGAGTGAATCATCACTCCAGCTGTCTGTTTCGTTCAGACTGGGGAGGACACTGCGGTCTGACATTTAAGTGTCAGATGGCCAGAGGTACATGAAATAAGTACCACCCTCATGGTGGGTCACTTTGATGATGTCACTGCTACATTGCTTTTCTCCAGATGAATGTGTTCTAAGTTTTTTTTTATATTTTTTGGTTTCTCTGTCTTTTTTGCATATGAAATGAAAATTCAAATGCTGTTGTGCTGGAGACAAAGCACAACAGTCCTTTGGAAAGCTGTTTTTTCCACCTACATACTACTCCCTGATAAAAAGCCAACGGAGCAAAAGACAGGAGATTTTAGGAAATCCTCTTCTCTATTTTTTACTCCCTTCGTTGTCATTTTGTTGAGGTGATCTTTCCCGGGACTGGAATAGGGAACACCTCTCTGTATAGGTACTGTAGGAGCAACTCTTGGTCACTCTGTTTTAAGTAATAAATATTCAAGCTGGCAACTTTATTTGCTAACAAAGAATTATATAAGTGGGTGTCACATGCTTTATGTCCATTGCAAAAGTTGTATTTGCCAACACCATGAAACACGACTCCTTCCGGGAGAGGATTTATATGACTTCTTCATACGTTTTCCCTTCTTTCTCTAATTTATTATTAACTTGATGTTACACTTCTTTTTAGAATGTAAATATTCATTTAGATACATCAGAGTGTAAATATAAGTAATTATTGTTTCTTAATTAAAGGACCTGTTATTGTTTGCTTGACTTCCTACATTAACCTCGCTTATAAAATCAAATTCTAAGTAAAATACTTAAAAGCTATTAATAATATGTACCTCCTAATTGAAAGAGACAATTATCTCTATGTCTACAGTGGGTACCTAAAGTTTAAGCACTATTACGTCAGGTTAATTCAATGCTAGTAGTGTATTTTCACACATTCAGAATTTCTATTACCTTTGTTTCTCTCTATATCTTAAATGTTTCTCTGAAAATCAGACTAAAATATGCATGCTATTAAATAGGTATATTATCAATAAACAAATGTGTGTTTATTTATGTACACTGAAAAAATGAAATAACAAACATCTAGAATTTTGAGTGAGAACACATAATTCTGTGGGTGCTTTTCCTGATGAAATGTGCAAAATATTTATGATCTCACACAATTAGATGGTCGTCCTGACTCAGAATGATGAAAATCCTGAAAAGGGATAATATGCCCTGAAGCTAAACTCTGAATAAGAAACATGTGGGAATGTGCCAATAATTTTCCTATAAATTTGCTATAATTTTGGAGTATATAGATGTATCCATTGCAGCATTGTTTTTTGCTTGTTAAAGAAGCAGCTGGTAGTTCCTGTTTTGTGTTAGATCCTTTGTATGGCAACTGGATTACACAGAGTTCGATGGCTGATCTCATAATTTCTTGCCGCTGGATTTATTATCTGCAAAATTTCTTGGAGGAGCCATGATTATGCCAGTCACCACTGGGCATTTTAGATCCTTTTCCCACTATCTCAACCCACCCTAAGTTTCAGCATCACACCTTATCATCAAAACACTGTTAGACAGCTGTCAAGTAGCACCGTGGGGATTAGAGATGTGTAACATCCAGCTACAAACGGCTATTACAGCTCTTCCATCATGTGCTTTTCACCACAGAGAGGAAAGCAGATCTATTGAATCTGGGTGATAAAAACTCAAAATAAGACCTCATGTTTTCCTTTCTTTTTAGTTTTCTTACTGTTATCAGTTCATTTGCTTTGCATGTCTAGTGGAATGCTTCACTTCAGTGACCAGGACAGTGTTCAACAAAAGCAATCCATCAGATATACTATTGATTTCATATAGAAAAATAGTGTATAGAGGATGTGTATATTTTTCCAAGACTATTTACTGCTGTATATAATTTATGAGCTACAATAAATATAAGCAAATACCTATAGGCATAAATTCTGATCTTTATGTATGTACTTTGTTGGTAGCAAGCTTGAGACAGACCATGTCAAAAGTATTAAGGAATGATGTGTTCAGGATTTTCCATATCTATATACAGGTGACTCATTTCACTAGAAGTCACTTGTGTGGATATACAAATCCCAAACACTCAAAATCATTGTAGGTGTCAAGTTTCAACAGAAAAACCTGAAGAGAATGGAATTATTTTTATATTCTAACTCCTGAAACTGTCAGTTAAGAAAAGCTGGTTCTGTTAGAGTAGCTTGAGACATGAGCAACTGAGAAAGATTAGCTTTCAAAGCTCTCTTTTCATTTCACCTCGCACTGGAAACACAAATGCTGATTAGAAATATTTTTAGACATTTTCAGTGTAGAAAACAAATCTTACAAAAACAAATCAGTGTTTAAATTAAAACTGCATTAACTCCTGTATCTTTTTCATAATTGGTTCTGGTAAATGAAATACTTTAACAATTCCTGCTATATATTTTCACTAAAAAGTAGGAAAAACAATGCCCAACTGCTAAGACAAATAAAAAATATTGACGACACCACTTAAAAAAAAAAAGCAACCCTTAACTTAATCCTGTTGGAAGCATTTCAACCCACTGCACTACTTTTTTTGTTTTTTTCCCACTCTGTACAGGATGGAGCATATGCTCAAAGTTATCCAGCTCACAGGTGAATCAATAAAAGTCTTCCTGACCTCAGTTAGAGCTGGAGCTGACTCGATGTGAAGAGGCATTAGTGCCCTTTGAGTTCTCTGACAATCCAGCAGGACAAAAACAATGCACAAAATATGAGTCTCAGCACAGTGCAATGGAGGTAAGATCAGCCATATTGCCTGTGTTTTCTCCCCTATGACCTACCAGTGGTTCTTCGTGCACTGTTAGCTTCACAGCATGTCAAATTAGATAAAGTTGAGGTCTCAACTTTTACTTCCATTTTTTTGTACTTTTCCTGTCCGTAAGTAAAATGAAGGTGAAGTTTCTGGGACCTTTGGGATAATGTACTTGAAACAACTTCATTTTTTCTGCCCTTCTCTAACATAAATAACAAGTATCAGACATACTCTGTAATGAACATAAAGAAATGCTGGAGATAAGAACCAGAAAACTTGGCTTTTATATGTGTTAGTTCAGCCTAGTGTTCCTGCTTTGTCATTGTCTTTAATTTCCCCTCTAGCTCTATAAAAACTTCTAGCTGTCTCTTAAATTCATTTATAGTATGTGCTTCAGTGGGCTTACCTGACAACTTATTCCTCAGGTTTATTACTTTTAGAATGAAATAGTTGTGTTTGAATACTGCTGCTGTTTCCACTTAAAGGGATATTGTCTACTTAGCAGGTTTGGTTTTGTTTTAAACTGACTAATTTTTAAAAATAAGCTTTTTTACTGACATACGCTTATTTAAACCTTATACTCAGATCTCGATATCTATAATTATATCTCTGCTCCACCAGTAGTGTGGAGACATAGTACAGGCTTCTGGATAGGTTAGAAAGATTCAGCTACCTCTCTTGAGTCGGTACCGTCACAGTAGGTACCGTCACAGTAATAAAATGTTGCAGGCCCCCCTACAGCTGGCTGGAATATAGTTAATTTTGTTCATAGTACCTGCTATGGGGCTGTGTTTTGGATTTGTGCTGAAAACAGTGTTTATAATACAGTAATGCTTTCGTCACTGCTGAGCAGGGCTTACACAGCACCAAGGCCTGTTCTGCTTCTCACACCACCAGGGAGTAGGCCGGGGAGCACAAAAAGTTGTGAGGGGACAGAGCGGGACAGCTGACCCCAACTGACCAAAGGGATATTCCATACCATATGATGTCACGGTCAACAATATAAAGCTGCAGGAAGAAGACAGAAGAGGGGATGTTTGGGGTTATGGTGTTTTGTCTTCCCAAGTAATCGTTACACATGATGGAGCCCTGCTTTCCTGGAGGTGGTTGAACACCTGCTTGCTGGTGGGAAGCAGTGAATGAATTCCTTGTTTTATTTTGCTTGTGTGCACAGCTTTTGCTTTACTTATTAAACTGTATTTATCTCCACCCATGAGTTTTCTCAGCTTTACCTTCCTGATGCCCTCCCCCCTCCTGACGTGGGAGAATGAACAAGTGGCTGTGTGGTGCCAAGTTGCCAGTTGGAGTTGAACCATGACAGTCCTCTTTCCAAAGAGCAAGTCAGAGAGACAACTGCATGTTTGCCAAGATGCTGTGAGTGTGATTACACAACAGCAGAGCAGCAGTTCCATTGTCCAGTCACCTAATAATCTAAAATACACTGACTGACATACTAACTCCGTATGTCTTTCAGCACTGGGAATGCCCTGTCACCTTTTTCTAAAATAATAACAGTGATTGTTTTTTTTTTCATGAAATAATCCATAAGCAGGGCTTGAAATGGGCAAAGACTGTGGCAAAACAGAGTAATGAAGAATTGCTTAGAAGAGCTTGAAGCGAAACTGGTTTTTTTTTAAGTATCTTTAACTTTAGGAAAACAGGAAGTTACTTGTTAATTTATTTATTAATGCAGAAAACGTTAACAAAAAAAGGCTTCTTTGTTGAATACCAAATGGGAACACAGTCATGCTGGCAAAAAAAGGTGGTCTCATTTAGTCAGGTGCATTTTGAAATTATGAAATCCGATATATTTTTTCTTCACAATACTGATAGGAAATAGGGGAAGCACATAGCTCAGAGCAAAGCCATTATTTTTTCTTTTTTTTTTTATTTATTATTTTTAATGTATTATAAACAAATGGAAAATCTCCAGCATAACTCACTTGTCAAAACCTATCATAGGGAACAACCAATATCTTGAGACGTGACCAGTGGACAAAAGCAAAAGGTATAAAAGTGGGTAATTATTGAACAATAACTTAGTCAAAAACTATTCCCTCTAAGTTCACAAGGATGACTGATATGTCCAATTAGAGCAATAATTTTAGGTTTGTTTCAGAGGCCTACATCATAAAGGGACATCTGCTCTTAGTATAGGGCATCATATGGATGCTTTTTAATGCTGACTGGTTCTTGAGCCAGAATGTGATGATCAGCTTCTCACTTCCACAGTTTTTTACTGTCCCAACTTTTGGTTTACCACATATAAGGTAATGACAAAGAGATAGTTCAACCTTGTTAAAGTAAACTGATTTCTTATTTAAGGAGTGATTTAGGTCTGGCATTCTAGCAATGTGCATAAGATTAGCTTTCTGGCACATCTTCCGAACTCTTTCTTTGGCAAATAATACTTTCAAAGTCCAACTCAGGATATCATATCAAAAAGGAACTAGACTGGTGGACAGATACACTGCTGCTGATACAGGTGCACTACTGTGTACTCTAAAAAGAGTAGAAGGAGGTATTAAATTCTTCCTACTGTGCCCCCTTATCCTTACCTTTTCAAGCCAGAGCTGATATGCATGCTGAGAAAAAGGCAATTTATTTCAGGGAGTAAAAGGTAATTTATTCTTATTCAGGTCTTGTTCTTCTGCAGAAGCCGAGGCACCTTTAGGTGAAATTTGGTTTTGCACTTTCAAAAAGTCAAGACAAATAAATACCAGTAACTCACTGAAGTAGCTCTGTACGAGAATAACTTTCAAACCATGACCATTTGAATATCTAGAGGTCAGCAGGATTATATGAATCTTCCAGAAGTGACTCAAGGCAAAACCAAATAACCTTCACAAGTTAATAAAAAAGATGTTTTGTCCTAAAATGGACAATGTCTAATTTTGATAAGTAGCAAAACTGTTAAAATACTCCATCAGATTTTACAAAACAGTACTATGAAATGCCATTATTTTATTCTCAACTATATAAACTTTACTTGCTAATCAAAAAGACATTTTTTTTGGCCAGATAGGTTCCTGGTTTATTAAGATACTTCACATGTATGCATAGCTAAGAGTAAAGGGGAGAGAACATATCTATTGCAAAACCGTTGAAAGTATGTTCATATTACTCTTTATAATCTGGATAATTGATAGAAAGAGAGAGAAGCTCTTCCAAAACGATACTGCATTTACATGTTCTGCATCTCCCTGAAGAAGCTATTCCTCTTCATTGACTTAATCTCTTCTCTCAGTGAAAATACCCACTTCAGCCCCTGTACAAAATTCTTTCCGGTTGCTACAAAAAAACCTAAGAACTTTCTACAGGAACTAGCTTTGAGTTTTATTTTGCAGTATTAAAATTCAAGAAATAAAAATTTTAACAAAAATTATAATTTATCACTTAGCAAGATTATTATTGATGTAAAGACTAACCATTTTTAATGCAACAGTTTTGAGTGTCAATCTAGATATATTACTGCAAAATTCTAGAGCGCCAGTTTTCCAAGCATATTTATATGATTCCAACCTTTCTGAAAGATGAGAAAACACTTGCTGTTTATGTTTAGACAACTGCAAGAAGGAGAAAAGGCTTCCACCATTGGTGGATGTATCTTTTAAAACTGTACTTTCTGGGGAAAGTATGAAGAAATTCATTTCTCAAATTATTAAATGGGATTTATCCATTCATCCCAGCTAGTGAGCCGCTGGGCTAGTTCCGAAATTTGGCTGACACTGGACTTTAAAAGGAGCCATGTTTCCATCTAATGATAAGTGTTCAGCATGTTATAATCTTAAAATGGATGTCCTCAGGCACCATCTCTACAGGATTAGTTGCATCACCTTTTAGATGTTGTTGCCATGGAAAACTTTTATATTGCTTTAAGGACTCTTTCACATATTCTTATGCTGTGTGTCATTCTGTCTTTGAACATATGGAGGGAAAACAGTACTCCCTTGGCTAAATATGAAATCTATTGAAATTTGAATATCTAGTATGAACTTTGAATTTACAGTTGTCACACAATAACAGGATCTTTTGGTTTAGAATATACGGTTTTCGTAAGAAAGCAAGTATTACTGATGGATCTCAGGGTGGAATATTTTTCACATGACCAGTCCAAATATATTATTACCTGATAAAACATGTGATCCTATATCCGTTTATTTTACATTTCTGTGTGTTGCACATCTATGTAGCATTTTTATGTGTTTATAGGAACCTTTTAGTTTGCTGTCTTCAAGCTAGCTGTATCATGTTTCTGGGGTTTTTTTGGTTTAGGGTTGCTGGTGAGCTTTTTTATTTCTTTATTTGTTTTTTAGTAACTCAAGTACCTAATGAATTCATAATGTCATACAAGTAAGGAAGTTCGGTATAACAAAAATTAACCGTGATTATTTTTTCCCTCTCTGATACTTTAATGGTTTATTTAAGTCTGTTATGATGAATTTTTATTATTTGCAGTTTTATGAGACAATTGTAGCCTAAAAAGAATTATGTGAAGAACTTTTAAAATATTTGTTTTAAATTTAACTGTCAGTATAAAAGAGTATTTTGCCCTAGAATCAACAGCACTCTATTCAGTAAAAATAATTTTTCCTCACTGAGTTTTCCTTAATGTCTGAAGGATCTATAAAATAGAAATACAGTATCATTCTATTTCAGCTTATGAATCTACCAAGAGAACTTAGTTGTGATGAGCAACATACTTTCAATCATAAATACTATGTGATTCTTCTTTTGAATCGTCCTTATTCTCAATTGTTGTACCGGCATCCGTGCTGACATTAGTGATTTGCTGTGCTGTTAGGACCCAATTCAGCAAAGTGCTTGAGAAGTGCTCAGTTTAAAATCAGGGAGTAAATCAATCAAGTTACTTATGTCTTTAGAATTTAAATGCAGTGAAGTGCTTTCATGAATTTCCATTCAAAAGAAAGAGTTAGGATCAAAGGTCTCTTCACATCCTTCACAATCACCATCTGCATAGATGGAGTGTTTGTAGCTGACTGGCAAACTTTTCTTTCTCTTTTTTCCCCCCACGTAAGACTACAGATATAAAGAAATACAGTTTGAAAAACACGGCTTGGTTGGGTTTTTTCCACCTTGCACAGTTTTAGAATATGTCTATTTTGACATCCAAAATATCCAAGATTATCTCATCAAAAGCAGCAAGTCAGAAAGAAATTCAGAAGGCTTCCTTGAATATTAAAATAAGACTTGATTGTCTTCTCTATAGTATTGTCTCCTAATACTAATACATGCAGAGAAGACGGAACTGAGAAGTTGAGGCAACAGAAAAAAAATGTTGCATTTTGTTTTTTTTATTATCTTTTGAGGTTGATTCCTTATCAACATTTCTGTAGTAATATGTTTTCCATATAAATAAATGAACATTAGAAAAGGACTAAGAAGCTTTTACGAGATTAGTTTTGACCCTGACAGTTTCTAACAATGCAACTACCTCTCATTCAGGAAATTGCAGCTACCACAGGCATTGAGCATCCAATCATTCTGAGAATCATCTTTTGAGATAAGTAGGGAAACACACTGATGGGGCATTACTATGATCCTTACAGCCACGATCAAACTGTTCATATTTGATGAATAATGGATGAAAATTAATCTCCAGTCACAATGCAGGTATTATTAAAAAAGATAAAACCAAAATTAATTTTACTAGTGTCATGGTTTCAAATGTTTCTAAAGTTTCAGATCTGAACTTCCCACAGCAAAACAGATCACTATTGTTCTACCCCTAATTCAAAGGCAGGCTGACCAATACCTTGTACATTGATTGAGCTTCCCAATCCACACATGAACCTATACGTTGCAACAACGTGAGGAAAGACGTACTGCAGTTAAATTGTGAGCTTCCAATATCACTCATCTCTTTGAAGTACTCCAGTTATGGCCTCACCAGTGCAGAGCAGAGGGGGAGAATGACCTCCCTCCACCTGCTCGCCACACTCTTCCCTGCACAGCCCAGGATTCCGTTGGCCCTCTTGGCCACAAGGGCACATTGCTGGCTAATGGAGAGTTTACTATCCACCAGGACCCCCAGATCCTTCTCCTCAGAAGTGCTTTCCAGCAGGCCCACCCCTAACCTTTATTGGTGTCTGGCATTCTTCCTCCCCAGGTGCAGGACCCTACACTTGCCCTTATTGAACCTCACGAGGTTCTTCTTCGCCCAGCTCTCCAGCCTGTCCAGGTCACACTGGATGGCAGCACGGCCCTCTGGAGTGTCAGCCAGCCCTCCCACTTCGGTATCATCAGCAAACTTGCTGAGGACACACTCTTTCCCCTCGTCCAGGTCATTGATGAATATGTTGAACAAGACTGGATGAAGTATTCATAGAATCATAGAATCAAAGAATGGTTAGTGTTGGAAGGGACCTTAAAGATCATCGAGTTCCAACCCCCCTGCCCCGGGCAGGGACACCTCCCACCAGACCAGGTTGCTCCAAGCCCCATCCAGCCTGGCCTTGAACCCCTCCAGGGATGGGGCAGCCACAACTTCCCTGGGCAACGGTTCCAGTGTCTCACCACCCTCACAGGAAAGAATTTCTTTCTGGTATCTAGTCTAAATCTCTTCTCTTCCAATTTAAAACCATTGCCCCTTGTTCTGTCACTGCTCTTCCCGGCAAAGAGTCGCTCTCCAGGTTTCCTGTAGGCTCCCTTCAGATACTGGAAGGCTGTTATAAGGTCCCCCCAGTTATTGACCCCTGGGGGACACCACTTGTTACAGTCCTCCACCTTGACCCTCTAATTACAACCCTCTGAGTTCTGTCACACAGCTGGCTCTCAATCCACCTCACCTCAACTATAAAATAATTAATTTGATCACAGTCTTATTGACTGCATGTTATTTTTTGCTTTTTGCACGAATTTCAGTACAGACTTTTCATACTTGTTCTATAAGTCGTTTTACAGGATACCTATATTTGCAGAAAAATGCACATCATGTATAAATCTGAAGGTATTTGTTAAAGTCCCCATGAGATACTTACTTATTACACAGCTGAAATAAAGTCTATTCAATACTATAAGAATAATTTGATAAAATTCATTATTTTTTAGTCTAATATTTAATAATTAAACTTTCCAGTGTTCATTGTGATCCAATGTAAATGTAAAAACAGCATGATCTCCTGTTACACATCATTAGTAAATAGACATTGAAAGTAGTAAATTAAATCAGAGTTAAGTGCCTTTAGACTTTTTATCTATCAATGATAATGAGTGCATATCAGAGAAGCTACAAGGTACATGAGAAGAGCAATATACTTCTTAATCAGGCTTGCTGATAAATCCAGCCAATGGTATAGTTATACCAAAACACATATAAGTCAAGTCGCAGGAGATAGAACAAGTGGAAATGGCCTCAAGTTGCACCAGGGAAGGTTTAGATTGGATATTAGGAAACCTTTCTTCACCGAAAGGGTTATCAAGCATTGGAATTGGCTGCCCAGGGAAGTGGTTGAGGCACCATCCCTGGAGGTGTTCAAAAGACAGGTAGACATGGTCCTCAGGAATATGGTTTATTTTATAGTAATTTTTATTCCTATTTCCTATATAGTAATTTTTATTCCTATTTCTTATTTATTTTTTTGTCAGAGTTAGGTTGATGGTTGGACTAGATGATCTTGAAGGTCCCTTCCAACCTAGACGATTCTATGATTCTATATACCTTGCCTTTACAGCCACATCCAAGTTAATCTGTACAATGTCTTTTATTCCTTGTTGGAGAACAAACGGAGGTACAAGGAAGTTTTAAAAGATACAATTTGTTCATCCAGTAATGCAAAGTATTTTTATTTCATGTTAAATAGTATTTTTCAATGTGTTGAAATATGTTCTAGTTTTGAATTAAGGAACTTGTTAGTGTTGATAATAATTGAATGGATTATCAGGCTTAGGAAAATGAGTAATAGGGGAGGAAAGTGTTTTGAACACAGCTTTATCATCTGATAAAAATACATGTTCTTTTCATATTTTAAGTCTGTGAAAAATCTCCAAATACAGATTTTGTCTAATTTTATGAAAGGCAGAACAAAAGAGGAAAGAGAACTACCAAAGGTTCTAAATGGTGTTATGAGAATCTTTATGTTAAATACATGCAAGACCTTATTTGTCTATTATTTCAAGAGCCAAAAATATCAGAATTTGGTAGTTTATATCCCCAGAAATTTTCTGTAGTAAATCAATAGTGACTATCAGTGAAGATTTGCTGTTTCTGCAAACCTAAAATATCACCTTCGGCAAGAAGACATAACCATTCCATGAAAGATTTTTAACAGATATCTTGCTATTTTATTTATATAATAAAGAAGCTTCATTAGTATTAAATGCTTTTTGTTTGTTAAATAATATGTAGCATATCCCAGATTGCTGTTAAGAGAGAAGCTGTCAAAGGCTTTTAATATCGGACACGGTTCATGGCTACTAACCACCCAATGCCCTGAAAGTTCAACAGATGCTTACCTCATTTTCCTCTTTGCTTATGGCTTCTCTTAACAGGCAGTGCAGACAAGAATCCAATATCTTCAGCAGAAACTGGTGACAACAAATAAAACAGTCTTGCTACAATGCTTGATATTTGAAGATTTAATATTATTACTGATGTAGTCTCCAGCTTTTGCGATTCCAGTGGAGAAAAAATTCATCCAAATTCTGTACCACAATTCAAAGTTGTCACAGATATGGTGTCTTGTCTATCACCTTTTCTCTGGACCTTTATATCATTCTGATTTTGTTTAAAGACTGTTGAAATCAGTACACATTCACCGTGACAGCACTGCTTGGATTTTGAGATCTTATCTAGCCAGTGTTTGATGCAAGGGAATGAAAACAAGCTTAATTTATTTTTTTTTTTCCCAGGAGGAAACCTTAGATTTTCACCTGCATTTTATTTGGTAGCAGAAGATTAAAAAAGTGATGAACAGTGTCATATCTTAAATGACTTTCTCAGGTTAGCAGCCTATCTTGATAGTATTCTTTTTCACGGGCCGTATTTTGACAGATAATATTCCACAATACAATAGAAGATCCCCAACCCCTGTCAAATTCAGATTTACTTGTTAAACCATAAGAGCTCATGGTTTCTGTACAAGTAGAACCCACAGGAATGTCTAGCATCAGCTTTTTCAGTTGTCATCTTGCTTCTTTCATTATATTTGACATGGTGAGACTGATGTTTGGTATTGATGGCCGGCCGTATTCTTAGGAGAGTAAAATTTCAGTGAAATAGAAAATATGCAACAAGTACATAGAAACTTGAAATTAACTTGTCTGTATTGGTAGTTTATCCCAGAACTAAATTATTATCTGCAGATACTAAATAACAACATATCTGCAGAAAACTTTCAAAAATATAAATATTCTTCTTCACTGTCACAGACATTAACTGAAAAAACTCACATGACTTAAAATATCTGAAATTACTTGTTAAAGATAATTTAATGGCTCTAAAAGCGCCACATAGTTTTAATACAGTTTTGCTTTAGACTCACATGCTTTCTGACTTGTGTGTGATGTACCAACATTTTAAATCGAATTTAGGATTAGAATCTTAAATGAAATACAGACTTTTACACATTGTGTGTGTGGCCTTTAACTCTAAAAATCAATTTGCTATTTCCGGTAAAGGCAGAAAAGAACTTTATTCAGTCATAAAAAGCAACCACTATCCTGGAGGAAAGCTATTCAAAAGGAACTCAACAGACTGGAGAAGTGGGTAGAAAGAAACACCATAAAGTTCAGAAAAAGGAGATGAGAAGTCTTGGTCCTGGGGTAGAATAAGGCAATAACAGGAAAAGTTGGGCACTGAAGAGAGCAGAAAGTACTTTCAGCAAAGGACCCAGATTCCTGGTGGACATCATGTTGAACATGCGCCAGTAGTGCATCCATGCAGGGGTGAAGATAAACTGCATATGGAGATGCATTAATAAAATGTAGCTGGCAGATTGAGAAGACTGAAGGTCCAGAAGAAGACTGGCAGATCCAGAAGGTTGGAGAAAGCTCCAAGGAGGGCTGATGAGCCCAAGAGTGGCTGGAGAACCAGAAGAATGAGTCACACAACACATACACAACAGAAAGGAAAATAATCAATTTGCAGTTGATGTTTCACTAGACTCAACTGCCCTGAAGATACTGTTTTCTGTTAAAGGGCCAATGGTGGTCACATATTTCTAGAGTTCAGGACTCCATAATGCATAAGACAGTGGGTACTGTTCATACTAACTATCAACAACATGAAAAACAGCATGTTAAAAATAACACAACTTCACAGTGGTAATAATGGAAGTGATCCAGAAAAAGATTTTCAGTTTTGAATGTTATTCCTGTTCGATTTAATTTAAATATTTATGATCTGGGGAAGATACGTAACAGATGAAATTATTTGAAGGCATGTTGTTACAGTCGAAGTCATGTCATAGGCTATATTCTCATTAATAATGCAGATAAACTGGTGTGTGTGTGTTAAAGTCTTCTAGTTTCTATGCCTTCCCTCTGATGTTATGATTATCCTTCCAGTGTCCCTCTAGGACCTAAAGTTGATGCTTCAGCCCTTCTCCAGAAGGACTGGAGATGGGATCACAGTGACTTGTCAGCATCAGCAGGTCGCTGGCAAGAGAAGTGTGACATGGATGTTTTCTTTCTCCTCAGATTTGGACTCTGCTTGGTGCTATATTTATAGGTTTCCCTGTCACATCCCACTTTCTTCTCCCGAGCTGCTGGCTGCAGTCTGGAATTGACCCCAGCCCCATCAGTCCCAGGCACAAAAAAAGGTTATGGTTTGTTAGGCAGCAACTGGCAGTAGGTCATGTTGCCCCATCCCCAAAGGAGCCAGCCCCAGAGCTGAAGCTGGAGCAGGGGAGTCAGCAGTCCCTAGCCCTGGTACAGGGGTTAAACCAGTGACACCCAGCTCAGGCTGGGTAATTCTCAATCTATGTGCCTGCTGAGAGGATACGTGGAATGGGTGTGTGTTGCATACTGTCAGAATCATATACTCAGATCTAACACCACAGAAAGATATCAATGGAAAGATGAAATAAAAAATTACTTCTATCTGTAGGCTAGGAAAATTAGTAAGAATTCTGGAATACAGGATTATAAATACGTAATGCTGTTGACAAGCTAGAGGAATGACCTGGAGTAAACTACAAAAGAGGAAAGTGCAAAATGTTTCATCTGGGTAGGAAAGCTCATCTATGTATACATTCAAAATGGTAAACAGTAGGGTAGATTGAATTTTACTGCAGAATGTGACTGAAGAGTTGCAGTGGATCACAAAAAAAATGTTTATTTATGCCAAAGAATAAGGTGGAAATGGTCTTAGGTGACTGTCTATTCTATTCCTGTTTCATTACAAAGACTATTCCATGTCATCCTCGACCAGTGTTTGTCTAGTTTGTTCTCAAAGAAATAAAGACTGTCTAGGCTCTCCAGACAATCTGCTCTAATGCTTCACTACCCTTCTTATGGCAGTTTATCTAATGTTTGAACTTTAATTTTTTTTTTTTTCTGTAATTTAATCCCATTTTTCCATTTTTATTATGGACATGGAGAACATTGTTATTTTTTTTCCCAACCTTTTGCGAAAATAATACAAACACTTAGTGTGCTTTTCCTCCTACACTTGCAAGTCTTTTTCTACAAGACAGAAAATCAGTTTTTCTGGTCTTTCTGGGTTACTAAAGCTATGGCTTTTGTTGCTGTGTCTAACTGTCTTTTGTATGCTGCTGTCTAACAGCTCAAGCTGCTTCAGATATTCATCACCAAATCAGTGTTGGTCTTGGGATCGCTGGATGTTTCTATGAGGGAACTAGAGGTTAATAAAATTGATATTATTCAGGTTATGCTAGGACTTGGTTATTAAAGCCTTCCAGGCTGGTTCTGCAATGGACTCCTCTGGAGACTTTGCTAACTCCCATTTGTAATCTCCCACAGGGAGCCCTGTCCTTGGCTTTGCAAGGTAAATGGTACAACGTATTCTGCCATTCTTCGCTGCAGATGAGATATAGCTGACTGGAGGCAAACTGATGTTATAACAAAGTGGTGTATAATTCCGGGGCATAGCAAAACAAATAATTGATCTGTCAACCGAGCAGGTCACAGACCTTAACATTGGAACTCAATAACCTCTGATGTGAAACTACTAACATAACCCCTACCTTTCTTTGAGCAAGTCCAAGTAATCTTTGCCCAGGTAACTCCCAGGCACAATTTTAGGGCTAGCATGGACCAGGGACCATTCTCAATAGGCAATCTGTATATAGCAACCTTGTTATGAAGCTTTAGGGAGTTACATAGTGTGGATATCTAGACTATTGCTGGTTTACCTCAGGGTCATGGAATAAGCTCTGATTCTCTTCAGTTGACTAACACAGACATATTTATAATGTAATTCTTTGTTTTTACCCTGCCCGTATATGGATTAGTTAGAGCAGAAAATTATGTTTTAGAAAATCTGTCCCACAAAATCTCGAAAAAGCTAGTATTATTTGACACAAAGCAGGAGTTTTTAGAGGCACACAATAACAGTATTCAGATATATGAAAGATTGTGGCAAAATCCTATTTAGCAGGAAGGAAGCTTAAGCCTGGGCATAAAGGAAAGCCTCCCGATGGGGAGAGACTGAAGCACCCAAGTGAGGTACTGAGACAGTCTATGGAAATAGGATACCTAAAGATTTTTAGATATAGATTAGAAAAAAACATTTCTATGGCTCAGTTTAAGTAGAGTTAGAACCACGGATTATCCTGAGTTGGAAAAGACCCACAAGGATCATCAAATCCAACTGCTGACTCCACACAGGATAACCTAAAAGTTAAACCATATATCAAAGAACATTGTCCAAACACTTCTTGAACACAGAAGGGCCATGACCACTCCCCTGGGGAACTTGTTCCAGTGCTTGACCACCCTCTCACTGAAGACCTTTTTCCTAGTATACAATCTGAACTTCCCCTGCGACAGCTTTAAACCATTTCCTCGTATCCTATCAGCAGACACCAAAGAAAGGTGATCAGCACCTCCCTCTCTGCTCCCCCTTATGAGGAAGTTGTATAGACCAATGAGATCACTCCTCAGTCTCCTCTTCTTTAAGCTGAACAAACAATATCCTCAGACACTTCCGTAAGTCATGCCCTCTAGCTCTTTCACCAACTCTCATATTTTCATGTCTTTCTTTTGTACTGGAACCCAAAACTGCACACAGTACTCGAGGTGAGGCTGCACCAATGCTGAGCATAGTGGGACAATCACTTCTTTTGACTGGTTATTTATGCTGTGCTTAATGCACCTCAGGGTACCGTTGGTCCTTTTTAGCTGCAAAGACACATTGCTGACTCACGTTGGGCTGATGTGACAAAGGGGATGGAGCAGAACCCCTTAAAAGGTCTCTTTCAGCCCTGTTTTCTATGGTACTACTGCCACAACAGTGGTGGCAACCCCTCAGCTGTGCTGGTGCATTGCACAAGAGATGACTGGTTGGATGGAACTAAAATAATGCTGGTGATCATGCTAACAACTCAATGCTATGCCATTCTAATACTTCATCTCACACTCTGGATCTGATAGCATCCTAGTGCAGATTTAGGCCTATACGGGATGATCAGGTTATATCCGTGCTGGTAAACCCGGTTTAGGTTGGAATTCCAAACACGAGAACAAAGTGTTTGGTTAGATAATGTATTTAACAAATGTGTAGACTGGACAAACCTGTAACTAACATTGCCAAGGCTGAAACGGAGAGAGAAGTGGTAATCCAGCACATTAAGCAAGGTGCAAGTCAAGAGAGAAACTGAAAACCTGGAACAGAAACTTGTAAAAGACTCATTTGGGGAAAGTTGCAGGGTTTTTTTGGAGACAAAATAGTTTCTTAGATCACTGTGTAGGTGGTAGTGCAGGCTAGTGGGTCTTAAAATTGTAAAAAGTAGCTTGTTTTTAAGTTTGTCTAGAGTAAAAAAAAATACTTTAAATCATTCCTCCATCCCTCTTTTTTCGCCATGCAGAACAGCACGTGACTATCTGGCATAAAACTAAAAAAAAAAGGGAAAGTAGATTTTTCTCAGCTTCCTGAAAAACTAAATATACACCCACATTTTAAGGCGATGACTAATCCTGGAAATATTTAAACTATAGCAAGATTGACTGTGTTAAACTATTCAAGGTTTTCATCTGAAAACCAGGGATTTTAATGGAAATTCTTAAATGAAAAATAAAGGGGAGTTTTTAACATTTAGAACAAATACATAACTCTGACTTCCTTTGTCTAAAAGCTTTGTGCGGACTTTGTGGAGTCACTAAAGCAATCTATAAAAGATATATGAAATGAAAGCTCACTGCCCCATGCACAGAGAGAATACAGACACCACTTTTAAATCACTGCTGCCATAAACTTTACAATTTACTATACTGGGGGGGTTTTAGTTTTTGTTTGTTTTTCTCTATTCTGAAATGGAATAGCACAGCACAACACAACACTGAGAAGAATCTGACAAAAAATATGAGTTAATTTTTAAAAGCTGTTTGAATTTGGTTTCTTACTTATTTTTTCCATTATTTTTCTAAGAAACTGAAGAGCTAGATGTATTTTCAGCCATTTCTTTTTTTTTCTGTTACTAAGAGAAGTTACACTTAGTCACACAAATCTTCGATATTTATTAAGAACAATGTTATGAATAATGCTTATCAGTTGACTCTTATGAAATGTCAGAATATGGAAGCTCTCCAAGGTATTGCAAAATTCATTTTTAATAACAAAATACATGATTTTAAATACAAGGGAAGTAACAGAAGTCTTTATCGGCAGTTTTGTCTTGGGGATAACAGAAGTGCACCCCTTTTGGTCAAGAGTAATCTAGAATTTCCATTTTTAATAATATTAAAGGTTAATTCAAGTGCTAAAAAAGTCTTATATTATACCAGTCTTAACACATGTTGCTGAAATATGGCTATAATCCATATTCAGAAAATATTATCCATATCACTGAAATATATATCACAATATATGAACGTAAGAATACTTGATACAGTTTTTTATCATTTCTTATTACTGATTGCTGTACTACTTTGGGTAGTTGTACACACTGATGGAAAGATTATGTACTCCAGTAATGTAAAACTGCACTGTGTCAGAATAGTGACCTTCACATATCCTTTGCAAGGCTGAAATATCTGCACAAAAGCCAGTCTGAGGTCAAGTAAGACTTTTATTTTCTTTCTCATCCAAAGATTAGTTATAATATGTGCATTAATATGAAATATTAAAATAATACCAATTTATAAAGTTTATGCCTTAGAGACACATTATTATTAGAAAATATTTAAGATAAAATTTAAAAATACTTGTGAGATATCTTTTGTATAGAAGACAAATGCTGTTATCCTGCATTGCTGGATTTTCTCAGTTCAACAAGAGAAAATCAAAATTAAATCCATTCAAAATGAGAAGTTTATAACAGGATTTCTCCTGTTGCAAGGCATATGTTGCAGCTGAATCAATTCCTATCAGGAATTAAGCTAAATATTTATCACTTAAATTCTAACACTGGATTATTTTTGCATTTGATTCCCTTTCATTTAGTTTATGCTTACTTCAGAACAAGAGTTGAGAATATTCAGAATGCAGGAATAAAGTGTTTCCTTTCACCTCTTTTTTGAATACATTAGTTAACAACTATGTTACAATTGCTTTATTACTAGAAAGTGATTAATTGTTATTTATGGTGTAAATTTTTTTCTCATCTCAGGATAATTACATGAAACAAAAAGAATACCATATAGGAGGCTCAGGTAATCTTTATTGGTTTAGGCAACATGTTAAAATGAATTCCACAATTAAGTTCCGCAATATGATACCAAGTAGGAACTTGAAGAGAAAACAATACATCTAAAACTCTTGAATCTACGTCCTAGAGTGAACATCCATATCCAATACTTAATCCCTGAATGTGGTGTTATGAAAAAAAAAAAACCCAGTCAAACAAAAAAAAAAGTTTTAGTTGTAGAAAGCCTTCTAGAAATGTCTGTTTCTCTCCACTACACAAGGAAGCTACATGCAAATTTCAGAACCTCAGTAAGGTGTCTAGGTATAAGCAGAACAGATTCCAATCTTTCCTGAATTTTGGGATGATAAGTGATTTTAAGCACCATTGTATCTTTTATGATATACAAAGTTAGGCTCCTTGCGGAAGCAAGGCTTTTTTGCAGATCTCTTTGGTCTGTGAGGAATCTGTATCTTTTTTCCCTTGTACCTACTATATATAGCAGACAGCTCTTTCAAGAAATACAAATCTTGCCCATCTCAATTAGTGTTTGTAAAACATCTAGAATAATAAGGAGACTAATACTAAGCAATGATATGTGCGATAAAAAAGAAAAATAGATTGGAAATCCAGGTTGCCCATATTTTTTCTTAACCATCGAGCTCAAAAGGAATGTGTCTTGTTGCTGAAACTTGTCAAAAGACAAGATAATAAATTTCTTGATGTACACGGTTTAAATATAGAATGAAAAATATGAGCTTGGTTAAAAAAAATCAATAACACTTTTCACATCCATGAAATCAGAATTGTTAGGCTCCTTATTAGCAAGAAAAGAGAGAAATTACAAAAATGAAAGCAAAGACCTAAATAAGAGTAGCCTGTTACACCAATTTGGATAAGATATTTAGACAAGCCATAGTACTTGAATATAAATCAGTAAAGGATAAAAACCAGGCATGTTAGACAGACTAACAAAAGGAACCTTTTTATATTTTTTCCTCTTTTAAGCCTGGATTTTAACAGGCTTTACGTACATCAGTGAAGCTCACCACAGATGAGTGGGGAGAAAAAGTAAAAGACAATGGACTACCAGGAAATGAAGAAACTAACAGAAGTTTTAAACAAATATTATCAAAGCCAGAAGGCAACAACCAGCATACACAGCTGCCTACCTGCTGAAAAAGTGAAAATAATAGGGATGTTCCTATCTAAATTGAGTGCCTGGTTCAGTTGTTGAATGTCCCTTTATTAGCTGTTAGAAAATTATATCACTAAACAACCAAAGAATTGCTTCACAATAGCTGAGCATTTTTTAAAAAGTGCAAATGTAATTGAGCGTTTTACATAACAAAAACACTCCTGAAAGGAGATAAAATGTACTCGGTAATTAATTTTTTGTTTATGATACTTGTGCTGCATTCCAATGCTTGGTTAACAAATGCAAAATAAAACACTTCTAGAACAGCCATTATGGAACTAACAGAAGATACCAAAAGAAGAAAAAAATAAACAAGGGGTACAGTCATTCTATTTTTTTCAAAAATGTGAGCCACATAAGAAAGACAGCAAGATTTCATTGTTAAACATCAGGAGGGCAATACAAAGTCAAAATACAGCCAGGTGCTTCAAGGTTCAATGTAAAAGCTATTCATTTATTTCAGGAATTAAATTTTTCAGTATAGTGAATGATATCATTTTCTGGTGCATCTCCCTCTTTTATTCTTTCAAACCATTAAATGAAAATCTGACGTGACTCAAATCAAAGATCTTCAACATGGAAAGAACCAAACCAAGGGATTCATTTAGCTTTCAGGCTGATTAACTTCAGAAGCTCTGTGGATTTGGGTTTGAGGAACTGTGCAATGTACTGTTTAATACTGGCAGAGTGCACATTTCTATAAATTCCCAAGACAGACAATCATATCTTTACCAAACTTTTATTAAGTTTGAGTTTGGATAGACTGTTTGAATGAACAACTGTGTAATATTATTTATAGAATGTGTAAGGGCACAGGAAGGAAGAGCATGCAGTCAGTTATCCTCTGTGCTATTGGATTCATAGAATCATAGACTGGTTAGAGTTGGAAGGGACATTAAAGACCATCGAGTTCCAACCCCCCTGCCCTCGGCAGGGACACCTCCCACTAGAGCAGGTTGCTCAAAGCCCCATCCAGCCTGGCCTTGAACCCCTCCAGGGATGCGGCAGCCACAGCTTCTCTGGGCAACCTGTTCCAGTGTCTCACCACCCTCACAGGAAAGAATTTCTTTCTGGTATCTAGTCTAAATCTCTTCTCTTTCAATTTAAAACCATTACTCCTTGTCCTGTCACTGCTCTTCCTGACAAAGAGTCCCTCCCCAGCTCTCCTGTAGCTCCCTTCAGATATTGGTAGGCTGTTATATGGTCTTCCCAGAGCCTTCTCTTCTCCAGGCTGAACAACCCCATTTCTCTCAGCCTGTCTTCACAGCAGAGGTGCTCCATCCCTCTGATCATCTTCGTGGGCCTCCTCTGGACCTGTTCCAACAGGTCCATGTCCTTCCTGTGTTGAGGACTCCAAAGCTGGACTCAGTACTCCAGGTGGGGTCTCACGAGTGCAGAACAGAGGGGTAGAATCACCTCCCTGGCCCTGCTGGCCACACTTGATGCAGCCCAGGACACGGTTGGCTCTCTGGGCTGCCAGCGCGCACTAAGTGGCTAGTAAGGTATTTGAAGACTGCTGCTTTTTGCTAACTACTTAACCTTACCACGTTTAATTTTTTAAGAAATAGCATACACTGAGAAATAAACTGGTAACTGCAAAATAGGTATTACCATGTACTACTGTCAATGTACACGTGTATGTATATATTTTAAAATTTATTTGCATGTGCCTGAATATATGAGTATGTTCTCTAAAAAAAACCACTAAAGGTTCCAATATTTTGCTATCATTTGTCTAGCAAGTATGATACAGATTTTTGGTCACTTTATTGATGGGGGAGTTAAAGTGGAATGATTAACATATTTTCTATTAATCTAATCTGCTTTCTAATGATGAGGTACAGCTGATTACCAGAACATTTAGAGTCTGGAATGGCATTCCCTGTTTACAATAATCAATGACATTCCCATTGATCACAATAGATACATTATTTTTCAGACGACTGATCTCCATATATCAGCATTCAGTACCGATAATACATTAAGTCAGTAAGTCAGTATCAACTCAGTAGAAAAAAGCAGCTGAAATGTAGCTGCTTTATCATAAACTTACAAATGAATAATTCATTTCGCTTATTGCCTCTTCCAGTTTCAGTCACTCTACAATAAATTATCTAGTAACTCTTTTACAACTCACAAAGTTTAATAGCAAAATATAAATGGGCTAGATTTGCAGTGTGTTTTTCTTCAGATTAATTTCCATGGCTAGAGTAAAGACTCAATATTTTATTAGTGACCTGTACAAAACTGGGAGGAACAAATTTGATAAAAAAAATCACGAAACCACGTTACTTAGATTAGTTTTTTAGTTTTTTCTTGAGTATTTCTTTATAAATCAAATTGAGGATTTTGAGACTAAATTGATTCTAATGAATAAAACTCCATTAGCTACACAGGCTTAGAAGAGAGTTCACCCAAAAATAAAGATCAGAATTTATGGCAAGGGAAAAAGAAATAATTCAAAACAACCCATAATCCTTCTGCATCACACCTGTAAGGTTGTCGTATTTTAACTTCAGCCACCAACTAGGATCATGCAGCCGCTCGCTCACATTGCCCCCCATCCCCAGTAGAGTAGGGAGAAGAGGAAGAAAAGATGGAGAGGGGAGGGCTTGAATTAAAAAAAAAAACCTCCCGGGTTGAGGTAAGGACAGTTAATGGAACAGTAATGGAAAAGGATAATAATAATAATGGTAATGATGATGATGATGATAATAATAATAATAAAATAAAAGAATATACACAATATAGGAGTACAACACAACTAGCTCTTACCACCCAATGATCGATTGCCCAGCCTGTCCCAAGCAGAAATGGTGAATTCCTGTCCCCTGGCCAAGCCCCATTTATATACTGAGCATGATGTCTATGGTATGGAATATCCCTTTGGCCAGCTTATCCTGTGTATGCTCCCTCTCAGCTTCTATGGGAAGCTGAAAAAGTCCTTGACTAATGTAAACATTACTTAGCAACAACTGAAACAATATGTGTTATAAACATTATTTCCATACTAAATCCAAAACACAACAGCACCTAAAAAGAAAATTGACTCTATCCCAGCTGAAAGCAGGATAAGGGTTTAATCCTATAATTTTGACACTAACAGCATTTCTGATATTTCTAAATATCAGAAATTCGATGAGCTGTTCTGGTGTAGCTTGCCTGAAATCTTCTGACAGACATTGAGTTTGATGTTGAGTGAAACTGCCAGAAGAGTCTCCTTAAAATCACATAACATCCCTACTCCTAACTCCTAATTTAACTGTTGCATTTTACGTTTTTCCCCCTCTATATATGCTTAGTAATAATAAGTTACTTAGTAACTTAGTACTTAGTAACAATCATCGAAAGTCTTTTCTGTTAAATTAATACAAACCTTTGAAAACAGTGATAGTGCTGCACATTTCTGCGGGGTGGGGTGGGGGGAAGTATCTGAGTTAAATTGGATTTAAACAGAAAAGATTTCTATTTACTTTAGCTTGAAATTATTACATCCAGTTTCACATTGCAAATTCTGGGTCAATCCAACTTCTTTTGAAATCAGTGATTGTACACCCAGTTTAAAGGGAGTTGGATCAGACCCTGAATCAGTAGCACATTCTTGTGCATTAGACTAACAGAGAAATAGTTTTTTTTCTCTTCCAGCAGTGAAGGATAATTAAAATAACAAAATGAAAACTGCATTTCACCACACACGATTTTCAAGTACAAACTGTATTATGCTGATTCGTTTTTGACCTAAGAGGGTCAGTAATGAAATATCTGGGAAGAAAATTGCCAAGTATGAGAAGATATATAAAGTTTAATATCAATAGTTGTTCAGTATGCACTGTATGGGAGAGGGGTGACTATATAACAACAACGAAGAAATATATTGTACATGATGAATAGCACGTTCTTTAGTATGGCTCCAATAAAATAAGAGATTAATGAGTCTTTAAATCCAGGCAAATTTCTTGACAAGAAAGTATCAGCCAATGCAATGTTTTATACATTTGAAGACAGGAAGAAAACACACATGCGGGCATTATTCTATTTTTCTTTCCTTAAATGATCTCAAATACAGTTTCATACCCATTATGCAATACTTATACTGGAGTATATAACAGTGTCACAAGTACAAATGTCTGTCTTGAAGTGGTGCACAGTGTATTCAACTATGAAGGTGTCCAGTCCAATTCTACTTTCACTATATCGTCTTCAAAAGGATTACAGAAATGCAAGGTGGTATGAATTGGACAAATATAAATTCCTTATCGCGTAAACAAAGTTCTAAGAAGTCAATTTGTGAGGAAGTCAAATATATGAGTTCAATGTATTTGGCAGGCTTTTTATAGTCACTTGTGATGTTTTTCAAGGAGCAAACCAAATAAAACATGTAAAGGACACATCTCTCCTTAATCCTCTTCTGTTTAAAGGCAATCTGTCAGTCAGCTGGAAGGCTCATATTTCACGTCTATGTGAGTGATTCTGAATATATGAAAACAATATTCCTTCCCTCGGTGAGTGACAGTTTGTGACCTTAAAGAAATATACTTCTTCCATTAAAAGAGTATATTTTGTTTCCAGAATTAAAAATATTTTCTCTAGTAAGCAGTACTTAAGATGATAGTCCTCTGCTTTCCTTCCTAAGAGACTGAAAAGGGTTCTCATCAAAATTAAATCTTTAAGTTGGATGAAAATACAGAAAATGAAACTTCACAGTTTTAATTGCACCTGGTTCAAAGGAGGATGTGTAAGGTCATGAGCCTTGGAAACTGCTGTTTTCCATGGAGCATGAGACAGATATATGAAATGTTCTTCGATTTACTGAGCCAATGGTTCTCAAATCGATGTGGCCTTCTAGAGCTAGTCAATGATTATTGGATCATGAAAGTTATCAATAAAAGTCCTAAGGAGAATAAATTACTGTGTCTAGAGAAATATTTGCAAATGTCCTGCTTTACAGTATGCATCATCATGCTCTCAAGCTCCCACTATGTAAACTACAAGTGTGAACTCCTGTTGTCAGTCTGCAGTCTAAACTTAGTTTGAACATAAAACTATGTCCTAAAATTGAAAACGCCCCTCAGACCTATATATCACCCAACTTTCTCAGTTGATACTGTTTGCAGAAGGAATTTACAATAAAGTCCTTGCAATTAAATTTGTAAGTTTTCACTGAATTTCACTGAATTTTTAGAGTTGGAAGGGACCATAGAGATCATCTAGTCCAACTCCCCTGCTAAAGCAGGACCACCCAGATCATGTCAGATCATGCCACTCAAGTTGAAGAACTACAAACTGTCTTGGATCCATAGTAGCCGGCTTTCTCATTTTTGGTATCCGAATTTATCTTCCAAAGCTCAGCCAGACCAGGTTTTGCCTTTCTTTCTATTGCTAATAAAAATTTACTTCTTTATACACTATTCATCTGGATTCTTTTAGAAACAGTGACAGTACTATCCATGTAAAGCAGCATACTTCACTGATTTATTAACAACAACATCACAGCAACAGACTCCGGTCACTGGTTTATTAACAGCAACAGACGTCATCTACCTGGACTCGTGCAAAGCAGTTGACACTGTCCCACATGACATCCCAGTCTCAAAATTGGAAAGACACGGATTTGATGGATGCACCACTCAGCAGATAAGGAACTGACCAGATGGCTGCGCTCAAAGTGTTGCAGTCAATGGCTCAATATCCAAGTGGAAGCCAGTGCCGAGTGGTGTTCCTCAGGGGTCGGTACTGGGAGCAGTGCTGTTCAACATGTTTGTTGGAGACATGGGCAGTGGGATAGAGTGCACCCTCAGCAAGTTTGCTGATGACACCAAGCTCGGTGGCACTGTTGACACACTGGAGGGAAACGATGCCATCCAGAGGGACCTGGACATGCTTGAGAAGTGGGCCTGTGCAAGCTTTATGAAGTTCAACCAAGCCAAGTGCAAGGTCCTGTACCTGGGATGTGGCAATCCCAAGCACAAATACAGGTTGGGCAGAGAACGGCTGGAGAGCAGCCCTGAGGAGAAGGATGTGGGAGTCTTAGTGGACGAGAAGCTCAACATAAGCCAGCAATGCATGCTGGCAGCCCAGAGAGCCAACCGCACCCTGGGCTGCATCAGAAGAAACGTGGCCAGTAGGTGACAGGACATGATTCTGCTCCTCTACTCTGCTCTGGTGAGATCCCACCTGGAGTACTGCATCCAGGTCTGGAGTCCTCAGCACAGGAAGGGCATGGACCTATTGGAATGGGTCCAGAGGAGGGGCACGAAAATGCTCAGAGGGCTAGAGCCCTTCGCCTGTGAGGACAGGCTGAGAGAGTTGGGGTTGTTCAGTCCGGAGAAGAGAAAGCTCCTGGGACACCTTATAACGTACTTCCTGTACCTAAAGGTGGCCTACAGAAGAGATAGGGAATGGCACTTTATGAGGGAGTGTAGTGATAGGATGAGGGGTAATGGTTTTAAACTGAAAGAGGGGAGATTTAGATTGAATACTAAGAAGAAATTCTTTGCCATGAGGGTGGTGAGACACTGGAACAGATTGCCCAGAGAAGTTATGGATGCCCCTTGGAACCTGATGATCTTTAAAGTCCCTTCCAACTCTTACCATTCTCTGATTCTATGATTCTATGATTATGCATTTCTTCCAGTGCTCCATGTTTACCATTTTCCAGACAGTCATTTTGTTCTGGGTAGCTCAGGGCCTGGGAAATTATTATAGCATGACACTTTGTGTATAATTTAAAAACAAGCTTCCAAAATAATATGAAAATTACCATGAATCTTAACAGGTTTCATTGTTACAGGTTTATATTTTAGTTTCCTTATGCACGTAGTAAAATGTGAATTAAAAATACTCTTCCTCGACAGTATTTGTAATAGGAATTAAAACATGACTAGAATCAGTCTCTTAGAAAGAGTACATAGTACCTGTGAAGGGGAAATTTTCCATCCATTTTCTTTTGGACAAAACACCATCTGTGAACTTACCCCGTGGTATCTCTTTTTCATAGCTCTTTATCACTCAGACTTTATACTTTTTATCTCCAGGAAATCCTGTAACAGCACATGCAAAGTCTTGCTCTCAGAGGTACCATCTTTGCCTGAATACAGATGTTTCAATGAGAAATTTGGGAATATCATCCATGGATAATAAGCATCAGTCATTCCCCTTTGAAACAACAAGTGCCTGGAGACATTTCTTAGGAAAGGAAATTCTTGTTTTATAGACTAAATAACAAAAAATACTGCAGGTATTGTAAAAGGTCAAATATTTCAAATGTCCACATCTACTTTGACAAGTGATAATCAGCTGGAAATATCGTTGTGAAATATTTAGGAAACATGCAGTTCGTGACCTCAGGTTTGTCTGTTTTATACAATTCCATGCATACAAGAAGATCTTTAAAGAAGCAACAGCATCTGTTGCAATCTTGTTTATACCAGGTAGAGCATCCTAGTTCAGATGAAAACCATGAAGTTACTAAGAGATTTGTGTGCCCCTGAGGCAGGAGAATAAAAAACCATTATGTTAACCATACAAATTAAGGATTTTTTTCACCAGAATTTCAGGCTACACTTTTGTACTTGGTTACCACCTTTCAGGAAATGATGACATATAGAAAATAGATGAAGGGATAGGAGAAAGAAGAATTCTGCAGACTCTCCAGGAATCCCCAGGGTGTAGACACTTTTCAAGAAAGTCATCATGGTCCTCTCAACAATACAAATCAGGGACTGTTTCAGAAATTTTACTGGCTCCTTTTAGTAAGGGTGCCCTGAGTCAGTCTTCACAACAAAGAAGCGACTGTCCTCAGCAATAGAAGGACATGGACCTGTTGGAACAGGTCCAGGGGAGGGCCACAAAGATGATCAAAGGGTTGGAAGTCCTCTCCTATGAGGACAAGCTGAGAGAGTTGGGCTTATTGACCCTAGAAAAGAGAAGGCTCCAAGGAGACCTTGTAACAGCCTTCCAGCACCTGAAGGGGGCCCACAGAAGAAATGGGGAGGTATTCTTCGTGACGGAGTGTTCAAGGCCAAGTTCGATGCAGCTTTGAGCAACCTGGTGTAGTGGAAATTGTCCCTGACTATGGCAGGGGAGTTGGAAATGGAGAGCTTTAGGGTCCCTTCCAACCTACACCATTCTATGAAGATGATGATTCTATCATTTCTGATTTCTATGTATTCTTATTTCAGAAAGGAAGTTTCAGCATTTCCACTAAATTAGTGTGAAGCTTATGTGCTTTGCATTTAAAAAAAAAGAAAAACACTCCCCCCCTCCCCCCCACAAAAAAAAAACAAACAAAGGAAGAAGACAACCCTTTCATAGTTTTTGCGATGATACTATTGTCTGTTCTATGAGCTTGTAAACAATAGCTCAACATATTGGACTGATACTATGAGTCAAATTCTCATCAAAGTTTAGATTTATAAGTTAACCACAGCTAACATTCTCCAAAATATTCTGCCAAGGTGAAAGCATACTACCTTTAACAATAGTCTCACATGTGTACTGCTGGAGAGGATAATCTAGTGGTAACATTCCTTCTTTTACAGTTAATTTGAATAATCAATTCTTACTTGCAAATGTGTGACTGAGAAAATAATCATGTTATTGGGATCCACAGATGTAGATGGAATGTTCATTTCTCCCCAAAAGACAGGCATTTTGACATTAATACAGAAGCCAAGAATGCCAATACATATCATTATGCATATTTGCATATGTATAATGAACTCCTCCAACTTTCTAAGATAAATCTATTCCTATATATCAAAGTGGTAACATCCTAGAAACAATATATTATTACCTGCTTTGGATTGTCTATTTGGTTACTTGTACTTATAAAAAAAACATTCTCAGTTAGTGTTTTTTTTCTTTAAAGTTGAAAAAGTCCTTCCACTGAAGACAAATATAACTACTGTGGATTCTGTTCTTGAATCATTTAGTTAGTGGAATGCATTATTTTTCTGAAATATCCAAACCACACTGTATATACAGCCAGATGTGTATTTTTATTATGTTACGTATTTATTTTGTATTAAATATTTGTATTAAATACTTTAAAAGTGTAGAGCTGTATATTGCCTTGGTTTTACGTACAAGTAAGCAGTCATAAACTGATTTTGCTGAATTAATCCCAGTAAATTTCTGACAAAGGAATGGGAGCTTTACCTATTTTATTTTGGAAGTCCAAAATATAGCATTTATTTGAAATGTTTCATTTTGTACATGTTTTTTACCCCCCTCGTTTTCTACATGGTGTCATAGTTGTTTGCAAGGGTGCTCTGCTGAGTTACATTCAACTTCTCCACATGGATTCTGGTTTCTTTCCTGCAAACTGCTTTCGTTCTGGTGAATCCCCAGCCTCTCCTTTTGCGTGGCGTTATTCTGTCCCAACAGCAAGGTTTTACATTTGTTTTTGTTGAACTATATGTTTCTTTGTGCCCATTTCTCTAGCCCATTTGAACACCAGCCATATTCTCCAGTGTATCAGCTACTTGCCCGAGTTTCCCAACAGACTCATTGATGGCCTATTTTGTCTTATCTTCCTGACTGCTAGCACAGGTGTTAATAGCTTGAAGAATGTCACTACTAACTTGCCATCAACACAATAAACAATCTTTGAGCCCAGTGGTCCAGCCAGTTTTCTACCCAGCTTGAAGTCCATACCTCCCTAGTCTGGATAGAAGAACACTATGGGAGACCATGCTGAAATCCTTGCTTAAGTAAAGATGAAGAGTATCCACTGCTTTCCCCTTGTCCACTGAGCCAGTCATCTCATCATATGAAGCTACTACATAAGCTTCAGACTTGACTTGGTCTATGTTAATCAATATTGGCTGTTCCAAATCACCTTCATGTTCTTCATTGGCTCAGAAATGACTTATAGGAGGATTTTTCTGGGATTAATCTTCCCGAGACTGAGGTTACTTCTGTAATTCCCCTAATCCTTCTTATTGCTCTTCTTGAAGATGGGGCAGTATTTTCCATTTTGGAGTCTTGAGGAACCTCCCCAGTTACTGCGACCCTTCAGAAGGGATAAACAGGGGCCTTGCAGTGAGAATGGCCACCTCCCTCAGCACGTTCAGATAAACCCATCTGGTCTCAAATCCAATTAGTTTAAGTAGTCTCTAAATCGATATTCCTCTTCCCTGAGGTGATGGTTCCTTCCCACAGACCCTGACAACACCTCAGGGGCCTGAAAGGTTTGAGGGTGCACTTATAGACCAGGTCCTAACGAGTAAAAATATCTTGACGCAATTCAAAAGCCAAGTAATAATATTGTCTGAAACTACTTCAGCAAGCAGTTCTATTTAGATTTTCCTCTTCCTCAGGTGTCTCACAGGAGATGTACTGACACCAACCATCCTTCACCTCTGTTTTTTTTTCAAGTGATTGCATTAGCAGTGTCTTGGATTGTCTATGCTTGTGCTTTAAAGAATAATATTACTCTGTAAGCAAAACATTAGAATTATATTTCAAGTTGACTGAAATATGGGGATAAAAGCGGTAAAACAGTTTTTATCTCTTTTTATTTGAGATTTTATCCTTTGCGTTCACTGTTAGATAATTAAATGCAAAGATATGCATAGAAATATGTATGTAAGATATAGATAGAAATATTTTTATAAGGGTAGTGAGTTTTTACAAAACCATTTTTCACAGTACTTCTGGTATGCAGGAAAAAAATTTCTTTAGACTATGAGAGTTTTTCTCGCTCAGTCTATACATCTTAAGGTAGAAGTAATTAGTCTATGCAAGGAGGTATTTCATGTATTGTAGAAAATTATTGAATAACTCTAAAGTTGAGACATCCATGCCATGGAGCTCTTATTTACACAGATAGCATGGTCTTAAAGCCATTGCACTCATCTGCTGAAGCCGAGTGAGCAGCAGCCAGCTGGGATGGGAACGATAAATGAGATAAACATCTCTGAAACACAGTAGCTGCTTGAAACATAGCTGCACAATACCTACATTATTGGAAGCCACGGTATCTTGCCTCACACAAAGACAAAATATGTATGTATCATCAGATCAGGAGTATTCTGACTCAGAGTCAGCCTCTGC
>JAHREE010000509.1:1130030-1166220 GCA_033628505.1 Tringa tobata
ATACAGTATATACAAAACCGTATCAAGCTCCCAGGATGACAATCATGTCACCAGCAGGCACAGGGAAAAGTCCCAGACTGGACTTGGTGATGGACAGGACCTGGATTCCGGATCTGGAGTCAGGAATGCTCAGATCAGGATCAATGGAAGACAAACAGACAGGGTCCTCCTTGGACTTCGGCCATTGAAGAAAGAGGCTTGACCCTTTTATCCCTCAGCTTTTACACTGAACATGATGCAGATGGGATGCAATACCCTGTTGGTCAGTTTTGGGTCACCTGTCCTCTCTGCTCCTCCCTACAGGTGTGACCCCTCTACACTTTTCCGCTTCCGACCCTCCAATGGGGCAAATAACGAAGTTACCTGACCTTGGTTTTTACAGCAATAAGTATAAGCAGGAGCCTCTCTGCACACCATGCCTTGGTATAATCAGGTCTTATCACTGTGAAAGTGAACAGTTTCTGAACAATGTGCTGTTAATTTCAGAGTTTAGTTATTTAGAAGAGGCCCAGCTAAAAAAGTAAAACTACTGAACAGAAAATTAATTCTGTTTTACCTCAAACCAGGACAAGTAGTCAATGATCAGAAAAACATTAGTGAGCATGAGGACAGTGGAAATTCTAAACAATCATTTCAAGTGCTTTCATATGAATATGACATGTTACATGACCAAGTCTTACAGATCTACCCCAAACCATTGAGAAATATGAAAGTAATGTGAATTCAGCTATATCTAATAGGAAATCAAAATTTCAACTGCAGTTGAGCATATATATAACATGTCTTTTCATGGTGCCTCAACAAACATTTGTACCATACTGTTTTCAGAAAACTATATAGAAAGTTCAAGCCTTGTCCAAGGATAATTTATAGGACATA
This sequence comes from Tringa tobata, assembly GCA_033628505.1. Taxonomy (NCBI): domain Eukaryota; kingdom Metazoa; phylum Chordata; class Aves; order Charadriiformes; family Scolopacidae; genus Tringa; species Tringa tobata. The sequence continues at coordinate 1,130,910 of JAHREE010000509.1, forward strand.
CAATAGCATCTGTCGATCACCAGAGATTATGTTTAAGAGAAGAACAGCAACAACAAAAGTTTTTCAATGCCATAAGGATATCTGGATGTTTGGTAACAATTTTCATTAGAGCTGTTTGGATAAATCCCTTAAACAGGTTTAAATATATCAATCTTACTAATTCAGACTACATATTCTGAATGGTATAATGATAATTTGAGTACATCCAATGATCATGAGTGGACGGTTTATACACTAGGTGGCTGACATAGGAATTGATAACAGGAACAAAACACAAGATAGGCAACATCTCCTGTTTTAAAGGAAGGAAGGTAAAATGAAAGATAGTTGTCTAAATCCCAATCATTTCCTTTGAACCATTCAGGAGTTTAAGGCAGCAATTTAAAAACTTCATTTTTGTAAGCCTGAAAACAAAATCTCTATGAATGTTCATGACAGTCGCTTCTGAGTACAGCATAGATTTTGCTGTTACAATTTTGGTGCTAGATGTATTCTGAATCTGAACTGAACTAGGCCTCACTTGTACAGGACTCAGCAGTTCTGAATCCTAAATGAGACTCTAATTTAGCTTGCGTAACTCTGATTTAGCTCTAAGTTTGTAACTGAGATTTTACAGTGCTGCCTACAGGCTCTGATTAAACAAAAAAAAAATTACCCTTTAGTCTGTAACACTACAGTTAAAACAAAATAACCATGTCATTGCAATGAGATGGTTATTTAGCTCATTCTCATGTGGGAAGACAGTATATATTCAGTTATTAAGTACTTTTACCTATGTATTACTACATTCACACCAGATTTTGCATTGACTATGGCTAATTTGATTTAATAATATTGTGTGTCTATGTGTAGATCTCTGCTATCATAATATAAAAAAAAAAAAAAAACAAAACACTTGGGCAGAGAAGAAATCCTTTTGGCTGCCAGAAGCATTATGAAGACTGTAGATCAAGGACTTTTGTAGAAAACAAGAAGAAAAGGCTTCATTCAAACTATTAGGCAGGGTTAGACACAACAGATGCACTCTTCAGGGTGTTCATGAATTCCTAACTCAAAGAAGAAGTGAATTAAAATAAAGTGTGATTCATCAGCAGAATAAACTATAAATATTTCTCATCCAAAAGAAGATTCAGACTACTATTTAAACATGTTAATTACCTTCAGTTAATTGGCAATCCAAAGCTGAACTTTAATGACACAGTGCTGATTTACTCATGTTGAACATCTGGTTTACAACAGAACAGCTTACACAACATTGCACATATGAAAAGCCTGTGGCCTGAAGATCTTACACTGAAAAGATACAACAAAATAATGAGTATCACAGAGAAGAAAAAAAAAAAAAGGAGGTAAAAAGAAAACAAGAAAACAAAAGAAAACAAAATAAGAAGTGTTTTTCCTTCAGAAGTTTGTTCCTGGATGAGGTAAAAATCAATAATTAAGCAGTACTCTCAAATAAAACACTGGGTTTAGACAATTCTTGTCTTCTAGAGAGTTACAAAATCTCTTGCCATCTATATGAAATTCATGCACCACTTATAGAGGTGACATGCCCTACTTTTTTTGCAATGTCCTCAATGTATTTGGAGCATCCCTGGTTTTCACTTATATAAAATTCTCTGTAGGGATTGTAGGGATTATTAAATTTTGTTATAATTTTTCTCACTGAAGATACATACTTTGATCAAAGAATTGTTGGTCAAAACTTTAGACAAATGTAATAAATTAGATATTTGCATTAAATCTTCCCACCAAGAAGGTGCAGAAGTATTGGTCATTTCCCTCTTTAAATTCTATGACTCTACAGGAAGCATTCTAATGGATTATTTCTATTTTTCCAGCCCAACTGGAAAATCATTATGTAACATTAACACAGTTACGATTCTCTGCATGAAGAAATGGTTCTTGATCTCTGTTCAGAATTTGTTTCTCCTTTCTTATGTCATTATTTTGTCATCTGTAAAAATTGAGTATAACAGCTCGAGCACACCTCATGTTTTCTAGAAAAAAGCCATTGTGTTCTTCTAAATGTCTCATTATAAGGCATTTTCAGGTGTTCAGAAAGGTTAACTACACCAAGGAGAGGAAAATTCAACACCTTTTCCTACATTTTCTATAAAATTTCCTTCAAAACAGTGAGATATGTAGCATATAGAATGAAAAGTTGGGAAGTATTAGTCCATGTAATTTTTTGTTTCTCTAATATGCCAATAAATATTAATTCCAATATTCTGCGTTGCAGTCTTTCTATCCTCCACTTTTTTTTTTTTTTTTATTCTTTGTCCCTAACTTAGAGGGCCACCCCACTGCCTCTCCTTCCTTGCCTATCCCTTCTGAAAAGTTGGTAGCTGTCGATTGCAGCACTCCAGCTGTGTGAGTCTTCCCACCACATATCTGTGATTGCAAATATATCATAGTTTTCCCTCTGTACAATAGCCTCCAGCTCCTCCTGTTTGTTGCCCACACTGCGTGCATTCATGTAGATGCACTTCAGCTGGGCTAACTGTCCTGCCACTTTTTGGAGGGGATAAGCCCTAATACCCACCTGACTGTGCTCAGACCCTTCTGTAGTTGCCAACCTATTACTACCCCTCATGTCTTTGCTACCACATGGATCACCAACCCCCACCTCCACTGAGACAATGGACTGCAAGACCTTGCTAGTACTTTTACCCACAAGCACTGGCATGATGTTCCCAGTCTCCACTTCAGTAATCCCAGTTTCATCCCCATCCCCTTTCAAACGTAGTTTAAAGCCCTTTTAATGAACCCTGCTAACTCTTGTCCCATGATCCTTCTTCCCCTTTTGGTTAGGCTTCCCCCACCTGTTGCCAGCAGGCCTAGTGTCCTGTAGATCAACCCGTGATCAAAGAAACCAGATTTCTGCCAGTTGCACCAGTCTTGGAGCCCGGAGTTAATCTGCTGGCTCTTCCTCTTTATCCCCTTGTCAATCCCTCCAACTGGTAGGATAGAGAAGAACACTACTTGTGCTCCTGATCCCTTAACCAGCTGTGGTGGATTGATCTTGGCTAGCTGCAAGGCACGTACCAAGCTGCTCTACCACTCCTCCTCCTCAACAGGACAGAGGGAGAAAATGCAGCAAAAAGCTTATGGGTGAAGAAAAGGATAGGGAGACCACTTAGTATCTACCGTCATGGGCTAAATAGCCTTGACTTGGAGAAATTAATTTTATTTATTGCCAATCCACCAGAGTAGGTTAATAAGAAATGTGAACAAATCTAAAAATATCTTCCCCTCTTCCCTCCCTTCTTCCCAGGCTAAATGTCACTCACACTTTTCTACCTCCTTCCCCTGAGTGGCACAGGAGGATAGGGGATGGGGGTTGTGGTCAGTCCACAATTCATTGTTTCTGCCACTCTTTCCTTCTCACACTCTTCCTCTGTTCCAGGGTGGGTTCCTATCCACAAAAGACAGTCTTTTATGAACTTCTCCAATATGTGAGTCCCTCCCATGGGCAGCGGTTCATCAAGAACTGTTCAAGCATGGGCCCTTCCCACATGATACAGTCCTTCAGGAACAGAATGTTCCAGCGTGTGTCCCCCATGAAGTCACAAGTCCTGCCAAAAGAACTGCTCCAGCATGGGCTCCTCTCCACAGTGCTGCAAGCCCTGCCAGGAGCCTGCTACAACGTGGTCTCTCTATGGGTTGCAGCTTCCTTCAAGGCACATCCATCTGCTCTGGTGTGGAGTCCTCCAAAGGCTGCAGGGTGGATGTCTGCTCCACTGTGGACCCCCGTGGGCTGCAGGGGAATCTCTGCTCCAACACCTGGAGCACTTACTCCCCCTCCTTCACTGACCTTGGTGTCTGCATAGTTGTCTCTCTCACATATTCTCACTCCTCTCTTCCAGCTGCTGTTTCGCAGCATGTTTTACTCTTTTTAGAATATTTTATCATCAAGGTGCCACCAGTGTCACTGATGGCTCAGCTTTGGCCAGTGGCAGGTCCTTGGAGCCTGCTTGTGTCCAACACTGGGGCAGCTCCTGGTTTCTTTTCACAGAAGCCACCCCTGCAGATCCCCTCTGCTACCAAAACTTTGCCATGTAAACCTAATACACTAAAATTAAGGAAAAACATCAAGCAAACTAAAAAAAACCCAACATATGCCCAAACCAAAAAACAAACACAACAAACTGAAAAAAATGAAATTCTGCATCAAATTTATAAGCAGAAATTCCTTGGTTTCCTTCTTTCTGAAAAGGACGCTGAACTGATTTATTGTGAGCCAGTCTTGCTTTTTGCTTCTTGACTCACAGTTTTCTGAATCATTATCAAAGGTTGAGCATCATCAATCAAAAAAGAGTCTGATCTTTTGAGGTGTTTTGTTGGTCTCAATAAGTTTGCTTACAGATTCAAACTATTTGCCATCTGGGACCAAATTAGCTATGGCTGGCTTTCAACAGATGAGGATCTGACAGATAAATTCTGAAGAACCATTTAAAGGCAGGTGTTTCACCAGTTCTGCAAATAAAAAAAGGCAAGAAACAAAACAAACAACTTTACTGTTAAATCTGCGGTAATGCATATAATTCAAATAAATTTCTTTTCTATACCTTCACTACTTAGCTTAATAACCACTGGCTCCTTTCTGAAGGTAATTCCTAACATTCATCAGGACTGAGCCCATTCATCTCTTGCATTAAAAGATTGCTTATGTTCCCCTCTTCATATCATAATAACAATAGTGGTTTTTTTACACTAAAGAAGTGAGACATTTGCTGTATTTCTCCTTGTACCATAAGATATACCAAGCTACCACTTTTTCTAGAGATTCCTTAAATATGAAGCTGTTGGCTAGTGCAAAACATTGTCCACTATGAAGAAAGGAGAACAGAAGAATACAGCTAGTGGTCAGGGCCCTCAGTCGACAGAGGAGTGCTAAGGGCTCCACTTATTTTTTGTGACTATCATCCTTCTTCTAAAGTATGCTTTGCTGTACTTTCCTTGAAGAAGTCACCTTTGGGAATCAGAAGTCTAAAAAGCACATTAATTCTTTTACAATACAAGTTCTTTACAATCTTCTGATTTCATCCTTTAACTTAAAAATAGAATATAATGAAAGAAACTAACAATACTTTCTCCTCAGAAGTCTCATCCTGATCTGTATGTACTAGGATTGTGCTAAGAGCAGCAGCCAAGCTGAGCCTTTCAGAGGAGCCAGGTTCCCCTACACTCTAACTCTTTGGCCTTGAGTTGGCCTCTTACTTTCTTACTCTTACTCTTACTCTTACTCTTACTATTCTAGTAAGGTCTAACAAGAATACACACAAATGACCAGACCAGAAGTTCTGGATCTGTACCTATTTCAGAAGAGGGGCTGCAGATAATGTCTATCAAAGAGCTAGACACCTACTAAGGGTGGCCGAGCAGTGGCTGAAGAAGGAGTTCTGTCACTGCGGTTTTGGATTTTTGCCCTTCTCTTCTGTCCACATCCAATTTAGGCAATAACTTTTTACACAGTGTTTTTCCTTTGGTTTCCAGGGTCACGTAAACTGCATGGAATTACATTGCCTCTATATGCAGCACATTAATAATGGTGGAACCATGATCAACAAGGAGCATATATTGCTGAAGCTCATCCTACTCTAGAATAAGCTGATTTATCTTTTACAGAACTGTAGAAGGAGATAGAGACTGCATAGTATAGAGATAGGGTTTGGGATGGGAGGGATATTTTTTTTTTAGTAAAATATTTCATGCAGTATCTGAAGTATATGAAAAAATCTTATGCATTTAGTTCAGATCAAAACAGACATAAAGACTTGGGGATAAAAATTGACTGAGGCAATGCAAAGAATGAACAATGAACCATGAACAATGTTTCAAGATGAAATAAAGTGTCATGTACTGCCACAGGGGTCAGAATCAGCTCTTGTCCTATTAAACATCTTCATTAAAAATCTGAAAGTGAGAGTAAACAGCATATTAATGAAACTTGCAATTGAAAGTATAGTGAGAAAGAATATAAATGCAGCTAAAAGTACAGAAGCATTTGAATAAAAGACTTGAAAACTGCAAAGTTTAATTGAAGAAAAGATCTAAAATAGGTATTCTGTAGGAAGATGATACATGGATGATAATAATGTTAAAACAAAGAGCAATAATTAAAAATTAATCTTGAGTATGATTAAAGACAATCAGAAAATTTCCAGTGAATTGATTTTTTTCCTTAGATGTGCCAAATTGTTGATTCTATGAATATCCTGGGAATAAGTGATTTTCAACATTATATTGCTTCCTAAATTATTAAAATATCCTATTTTGACCTTTTACACATGCCAAAAAAAAAAAAAAAAGGGTTAGCTTTCTGTGTAAAACCGTTAGTTAATTATAGCTGGCTTGTCATTTAGAAAGCTAGAACTGCAACATTTGCAAAACATAAAAATGCAATATTTCAACTGATTCAACTGACTTAAACTAACATAGGGGTGATTATTTGTTCATTTGGTTTTAACTACTTGCCTCAGTTCTTAAAAAAGAAAACATTTGACTTTTGAAAAATTTCTGGGAGAAATGACATTTCTCTTCCAGTTCTAAATGTGGTAGTTCAGGGGGAAAAACAATCCAAGGTCAATGCAGTTTTTAGCGCCATATGCGAAAACATCAAGTAGTCAATCATGAAAGTATTAGTCACTGTCTATCAGGTCCATTTAGGCTGCCTCTAGAATACTTTATGCATTTCTCAGCATCTTGGTACCTGATTAGAAAGGGAAGAGAGGGAAAAGGAACAAATTGAATGGAGATCAGAGAAGAGCAACTAACATGATTAGATTGCTTGAGAAATTAATTTAAGAAGAAAGGTCACAAACAACTAAATATTCACGCTTAACTAACAATATGCATAGCTTGGCAGCAAATTGAAACAAGATAAATAGAATCACTTATTTATACAATGCCTAATTAACCTATGGGACACATTGCAACAAGATATAATTGATGCTAGATGCCTAAAAGAAAAAAAAAGAAAGCAGCCCAATATTTCTTGAACAATATTTACAACACCAACCACAGAAAGCGTATTAAAAAGATGAGAAGACTGGAGAACTTTTTATTCATGCAAATCAACCTTTGAAAAACATTTTCTGTAGGGGAAAAAAACACAACACTTTTGAGTAGTTTATCTCATTAAGCCTCAATCCAAAGCCTTGAACTTCTCTAAGTATCTGATCCTGGCTAATGGCAGGAAAATTGTGTTGGACTAGATGAGTCCTTGGTAGGAAATGGCTCTATTTCTGTACAACCAAAGAGGAGAGATTGCAGTAGAGAATGAAAAGGTACTGTAATGAATATAGTGATTGAGGAAAATATTTTCTCTAAACCCATAAAGTTAAAATACAGGCTAAATGTTTATCAACAGGAGTTTCTTGGGCTCAGAGGTACTTTAGGCTCAGTCTTACAAGGTTTCAGTGAGCTACATAGTGCAAGAGCGTGGAGGCGTGCAAAAGAGTGTAAGTTTCCTCTGTTTACTTTATCACTTAGTGCTAGATATACAGACTTATGTTATTCCTCATGGCATTAATAACCATGAGCCTTCTTTTGAAGGTAATTCCCAAATCCTGATCAGTTATTTCCTCAAAACACAGCTACCTTTCAATGGTGAAAGCTTGCTTACCACTTCCTTGTGGCTACACTGAGCTAAAATCTAACGTGAATTGGGAAATTGGTTGGTCAGTTGCTTAGGTTTTTCTCGTTTTTTGTTGGGTTTTTTTTTTCCCCAAATAACCATCTTGGATTTGGAAAAATTCCACTCAAGTCCAGGCCATTGTTCTTATTAATTTTAAGATTTGGTTCCTTGCTCCCAGAGAATGAGAGGGTTGCCATCTGTGTAGTTGTGTTGATTCTTAAACACTCAAAAAACGGTCCCAAAGAAAGAAATAAGAGGCATGAAATGCTAGAAGTAAGTTTAGGTTTACACCTGTTTGGTTTTGGTGTTTGTTTTTTTTTTCCCCAAAGAAGACTGTTTTTTTTAACTTGCTGCTTCTCATACTTCTGTCTGATATTTTCTAAACAAAAGCATTTCCACAGATACAGTGCAGTATATATGCAGTGTAAAATGAATGCAAGCCTGAGACATGGACCCTGCACAGATGCTCTTCATTTGGAAAATTAATTAGCCACATTTGAAATATGTTGAATTCATGCTGAGAGGCATTGGTGGAATTTTGGCCTGAAGGAACTGAAAAATATTAGACCTACTGTATCAGTGCTTCAATGTTAATATATTCAAGCACAAGGAGTGTGTTTTAGGATAGTTGGTTCATAAATGTTAAATGATTGTTTATATTTTCCTGCTACTATTCATTGCATATACTTAACAATTATGGAGAAAAGGATCCAGTTATTAAATAGTTCCAGTGAAAAGAGAGTGAAGGGGAAATCCATTTAGTAGTATAAGGGTTTTCTTGGAAGATAAGTTGGTGTATATTCCTTCTTGAAAATAATTAGAAAGGAATATTTATTGTCTATATGGTTATTATTGGCTTAGTTATTTGGTGCTGTAATGAGTACTGAACCTACTTGATTACCTGACTGGTAGTATTCATCTTATTGCACCATAAAGTTTTCGTGTGTTCCTTTCTTTCTTCCTACAAATCATTGTACTCACAATTTCAAAATCTTTTTTAAACTGTCCAAGCTTTTTATCTTGGCTCTGTCAAATGAATTTCTATTGTATCCTTGACCTTGCTTGTGTGTACTTTTTCTACCAGAGTTTGATTTTATAAATCTCATAATGCCTCCATCAAAGTTGAGATTTCTAGCCTTTATGCAGTACGTTCATTTCACATCAATAAGATCTTGAGACTCTGCAAGAAATCAGTGACTGCCCCTACTGTGATAGGAGTATGTAGAACAAACTTTCTGGATTAAGGCCTAAAATTTTACTGTAAGCCTCTCCTCATCTCTTGTAAATACTATTTTAATTAATTCCTTCAGGGTTTTTTTTTTTTTTCCAGCTTTTATTTATTATGCTCTTATACTGAAGTATTACATCATGTAATTCAAAATAAATATAATTGGGTTACCTTAGGGACAGTAGTAGTAATGCTATAGTTGAAGTTGCATGGGCTATTATACTATAAATATTTGAAACATGATTAATATCTTGATTATTTAATCTCATTTCGAAGAAACTTGAAATGGAAACTGAAAATATAACTTTAAATCTACACAAAGGGAAAATACTCAAAATTTATCACATCTTTAAAGACCTGTCTAGGGAAAAAATTTGCCCTCTGTGCAGACAGAGAAACCTCCAGCCAAGTTCTTGTTCAGCTTCTTTTATTTCCTGAACTCTTCAGAGCTATGGAATGCTCACACTACCCTTTCTTCTTGGATCATGTCTTAAGATAAATGAGAGCTCATAACCATGACCTTCTATAAAATTAGAGGGGTTTTGTTAAATGAAAATATGGGACTTCAACATATTCCCTTTATGGAATATAAAAGGAAAAATAAGAATTGCTACATTGTAGACAAGGGAATAATGAGGCTGATTCTATGTGAAGTACCTCAAACGCTATGTAGGATATCTACAACTTACTCTTTAAGCTCTTAAAAAAAATCTGAATCCTCACAAATAAACCTGCCTCTCTTCATTTACTGTAAAAGGAGGTTAAAACACCTAAATTTCCTTTGTATATATACGTCTCAAGGATGGCAGATAAATCCAGACCACAATGTCACATTGCTATCAGAGAGATTAGAGGGCTCAGAATGAATACCTGCCAAAGAGAACTTGAGTGAGACCAGTAGTTGATATAACTTCAGAAAGGACCTTGAATCAGAGTTGTCAATTTTTCTCCTGTTTTCTCCTCCCTTTTTATCCCTCCTTTTAAACAGTACATGGATCAATTTAGAGAAGAGAACAGTAAAACTACAGCTTCAAAAAATACACATAGTATTTTCTGAAGATAGAATAGTAACATTGACCCCTGTCTTATCTTAGCATGAACGAGCTGGTGTTCACTGGTGTAATAACAGGTTTTAGGGCCTAAATATCTCACAGGAATTTTGACATAGATATTGCCTTTGGAACAATATATGAAAAAGAATTAGCTTTTTTTTTTGTCCTTCTACATGGAAAATTATTCATTATTATTTGATTTATAAAATTTTAAATTTTCTTTAGGAATCTTTCTGTAGAGTTATATAAACATATATATGTACAAGCATAACGATACATATCATAATGAAAGGGACTAGCACTGGATGGTGCATGAAAGGTTGTCAAAATATACCCCTCAGTTTTATTAGAACACAAAACAGAAATCTGAACGAGGTAAAACTCAGACTTGTTGGACAGGAGATTAATTAAAAAATAAAATTTCCAGTCTTCAGTATCTCCTTCAGTCTTGCTGTCAGATTCGGCAACTTTCAGGACTTCAAATATTCTTACTGTGTGTATAATTCCCTCGTGGTCTGTAGGAGCCAAACTTAGATTTGGCTCTGCTCTCTGTATCACCCTCTACATCCCTCACCACACTCAGCAAACATCATTATTTGCTCTCTCTGCTCTTGTATACTTTCCTACCTACATTTCTGGAGCTTCCCCCTACTGCACATGCATCCATAAACTCAGGGAAGTAGGATTTTTCCCACTTTCCCACTGGTCCCACCTGCTGGAGCACGCAGCAGCCATGACAAGGGAATCACTTTTCCTCTCTGCTTCCCATCCACTCCTCTACAGTGTGTACCACGTGTACAATAAGCTACGAACCGAGAGTCTCAACAAGGAGGTCATCGGTGAAAAACCTGTGAACTGGTCTTGAACTCTATACACTACATAGCTGGTCACTCTGCACACAGAAATAAAGGAGAGGCTTTGTGTATGTACTTGTTTTTAAAGCGTGTGAATGTAAGTAATCTAATAAGACCATAAGAGAGAAAAATGAGTTAATTTACATTTCTGCTTTTTTTTTTTTCTGTAGTATCTTATAGACTTCTTGTTTGTTTGTTTTAATTTGAAAAGGATATATGCGAAGATCCCAAAAATATATACCTCCTTCAGTTATATTAGTGGTGTATCCACTCATCACTAGGTGCTAGTCCATAAAACAGAAGAAATTAACTTCATGCAAAAAGTCAACACAAATTCTAGCTATCAATCAAACATTATCTTGAGGGCTTAAACTGGGGTCAAGTAATATATAGGCTTCCTGTTTGAAGAGGATAATTTAGTTCCACATGAGAAAATGAAACAAATGTTCATTATGGCAAGTATTTCTCAGCTTCTGAGTTTTGAGTTGTATAAATTGGAGAATAACATTTACTTAGTTGCAGCCTCTGAAATTTTCAAGAAGAGTATGGTAGCTTCTGAAGGGCCAAAAAGAAGCAGTTAATTAAGGTATTGGAAGTTTTACTGAAGAATAACAAAATTCTGGCCTGTTACTATATTTCATTCTCTCTGAACTGCTTCTGCTTTATCTTGGAAATGTTTGATTAGAAGTGAATGAGAAACATAATTTCCTAATTTGAAATGGAAACCTGGGTCTCCAATGTGATTCATATGAAAATACTTCATAACTTATTTATTCATTAGCCAATTTAATACAGGTTTAGTTTCATTTTAAAGTCAGGTAAAATAAGAAATATGCCAAAAAATAAAATTTGAAGTGGATTAAAGCAGTTATATGCAAAACCAAGATAAAATATGATAAAAAAATTTTTGTGAACAAAAGATTCTGAAGTACTTGAGTTGTTTTATCTTTTTAAAAATTCATCAAGAGAAATACCAAAAAGAAAAAGCTTTTATTCTATAAAAATTGCTCTTTTTAAAGAGGAAACTGAAATGTCAACTTTGAAACGGAGATGAAATGGGGTACGGGAGATTTTCACTATTTTGTACGATAGCTTGAAGGCCCATTTCTGGTAGCTATTCAGAGCAAAAGTATTAAACAAAACATACCTGTATGAATCGCATTGGAATATATGCTACTGGATATTGACTTGTAGGTTATCAGGAGCAGATGATCTAGATGCCAAAGAAATGCATATTTTTAATAAAGTTTAATAAGAGTTGGAATTAAACTTATCAGTTAATACTAAATGATTACACTAAGGATTTTTTCCAAAAGTATCTTCCATAAAATTTCATGAGAAGAAAAAGAATCAAATTTTCTACAACACTGATAGAGCAGTTTATCCATCCCAAAGGAATAATAAAAGCATTCATAAATTACTACAGATTCCAGTAGTTTACTATTGTTTAAAATTAAACTTGGAAGAACTTTGAGGTAATAATAACACTGCTGAGATTTTAGCAGTAATGTTCTAGGAATTATATGAATACTAAGAAAAAGGGGTAAAGCTGGGCTCTATAAGGGCTTTTGGGGGAAAATCTAGTGTTTCTAAACTCACAGTAGCTAGAGAAATGAATGAAACAATTCTTATGCAGTGACAAATTATTTATAGGGGAATTGTCTGAAAGTTCTCTATTTTTTTTCTTCTTTTACAAGCACCAAATCAGGAAGACAGCCAAGAACACCCATATTTCTTTTCTCATCTCCTTTCTCTGCAAAAGAAGGAAAGGCTGCAGTTAAATACACGATAGTATTTTCAAAATCAGACACATTTAACTGTATTTTTTCTCCCTTTAAAAATTCTAGAATTTTAAACAAGCTTTTAAAAAAATGAATAAGTGGAAAATAGTTTTCCTTTAATTGCTTAGGTATTCAGAGAGTAATCCAAGGAAATTATTTGTCTGAAATATTAACCCTTAAATATAAATGTGCTATAACTTTGTTACTAGTTAGTAAGTGTGTATTTACAAATATAACAACATCCTTTGGTATTGCTACTTCATGTAATTGATCCCAGTACATAATATTTAATCTAATAGGAGTGTTAATTAGGTACCTATAATTCATAAAGTATTTTTTTATAAAAGGAAACAGAAAATGAAATTTTTAAGAAAATAAACCTCAAAAAGGATTTGGTTAGTGTCTCTAGGACTTCTGTAAGAGACAGTCTTTAGCCTGAAAATCTTTTATATAAAAATACAATGTTTGGAATATTTTTAAACATGATTTCATATTTTATCAATAAATGCAATGAAGAAAAATACTGTCTTTTTCGAAAAGAGATACAATTAAACAATAGATTGTGAAGATATCGTTAGACTTGCCTTCTAGAAGGACGAAGTCAGTTATCATTCTCTTACATGTGTATAATGAGATTACATATTTACAAGCTTAAAATTAAGTCAAAACTATCAAATTAATCTTCAGTCAATAAAGAGTGACAACAACAAAGATTTCAGTCCAGCCCAAGTTTAAAAGACGTATGTCTTCCTTTTCCAGTGAAAATATGAAAGGAGAGAAAATAAATCTCTCTGAATCAAGTAAGAAACTCTGCCAGTACTCTGCTACTGTCTCTCAAGTGAAATCTCAAAAGTCTCCTCTCAGCCTTTTCATCTCCTTTGCTTTCAGAGAGGAAAACCGCTGAGATCGGCAAGAAGCAAGAAGCCACCAATTAACCTTGAGGAATAAATATGGCCACAGGTCTTTTGCAGTGTTAGGTGAGATGCTTGTGAAAGAGCTTCCAAAAATACTTGATGTTGTTCTTTCTTGTAATGTCTTCAATAGGAAACTGATTAAAGTAAAATTGGATTTAAGAAGAGAATAATAAATACTATGAATTCTTGCTATTTCTGACAGACCTGCCCTGTGAAATCTTTTGTTAGGAATAACACCTTAAATAATACATTTTGCTCCTAAAAAACAGCTTTTATTTTTACCATTTAAGTTAACTGTGTTATAATAAATTGAATTAAGCTGCCTACAAATTAAGTTCTATGGTCATCTGCATCTTGTTTTAGTTGTTGAAGATGCATATAAACATATATGACTTCTAAGGGTAAGATAAAATACTCCAGTTTTAAGTAGACAAAAAGTTCCTATTGTTCATGATTACTTGATGTGTAATTCTGAGAAGGTTTTTATAAAGAATCATTCAGAAAAGTGTGAAGCTGAATCATGTGGTGTGATTAGTCTTCCAATCACAAGTCTTTAAATGTAGTGGCCCCACAGGCATTGAAAAATCTTCAGATTTAATAATTGCCTTGCAATTACATTGCATGCAGAGACAATAATTCTGATTTAGCTGCCATTGTTTAGTTATATTTGGGTAAAATAGAAACATAACACAGAACTGCTTCAGAAAGGCAAAACTACAGACACTGCAAGAAAGGAGAGGGTGGACAGAGAACTGCGGAGAACCCGTCAGTTGCATTCATTAGGAAATATGTTTTTCTTGTTTTATTCTTTCTTGTCTGTTTTTTTAAAGAAGAAATATTCAGTGCAAGCTTTCTTTTTTTTTTTTTTTAAATAGAGAAACGCATGTTCTTGCTTAAACAGATAATTTTAGAGCAAATATGGGGGCTGTTGTCATAGGTAGGAATTAATTGTCAATGGCTATGTCTATACTATATTTCTATGTGACCAAAGGAGTGTAACATAAAGATCAATGAGGGTGAAAGACCTGTCAGGCTAATGTTGAAAGACTGAGGCTGGAGGAAGGAAGATGGTTTGGCATGGTCCTCTGTGGAGGACCTCTGCTTATTGCAGGGGTTTCCACCAGATATAATGACTGAATTACTACCAGGTTTTGGTACGTCTACCAGATGTTAATTTGAAGGCTTTTGTTCTATCCCAGAAAGGACCTGAAGATGATGCTTTCATCATGCATGGTTCATTCTGGAATGAAGCAGAAAGAGGTCCAAACTAACAGGGTGCATACAACCAGCAGGATCTGCAAATTCTTACTTTATTATGTGCCAATGTTTTTAAGATAACTAAATGATGGATAAAATACACCAAAACACATAGAAATACTCTGATGATGTACGTCAAAATCTTTAAAGAGGATAAGAGTTAAACATGATCTGTGAAGACTTGTATAGGGTCTACAGATTACTGTCTGAGAATTTTGTCTGCTATTCCAGTTATAAGCAAAATATAAACAAAATATTATTAAGATTGCTCTAATGAACTATTCTCATAAAGTAGCTTACACATTTCCTTCATACAATCAAGTTTCAAGCCCATAACTGAAAGCATCTAAAAAATCTGCATTGCCTGTGCCCACAGATCAAAACTTACTTTTGGTGGTCCAAAGCTTGGCAGTGCAGGTGAATTACATGCTTTCTAAGGTGGTATCATACACCACCAAGTGACTTATGATACTTGCTAGGGTAAAACCAAGCATGCAGAGGTAACTTGCTTGCTGCAAATATGTCTCTGTATTTCTCTCCATTAAACATTTTTAAAATAGGATCTTTCCTCTTTTCAGGAGATTGCCTGTATTCAGCAATTCTTAGTATGTAAAAGCCTTGAGGATAAGGTTTAGTTAAAATAGAAAGAACACCTCAGAGCATTCCCTGGGGAACTTCATCTCTCTCCTGCTAGTTCTGTCACTGCAGACTTTTATTCAGCTTTTCAGCATGCTCTACAGATGTTAGGTTGGCCTTATGAACTAGCTTAACAAAGTGGAATAAGTTCATCTCCACACATATCCTCCAAATCTGATGTTTACATTCACAGTTATAATCATAATATACATATTTGAGTGACATATTAGTACTAAATAATGGGCTACACACTAAAAAAAATGTTATATGAAATCTTGAAGAATGATAGGACAATAAGAATGTCTGCTATTTTTTTTTAAGTTGCAGTTAGTAGTGTCTAGTTTGTGATGAGTAAAGCCCATGCAAAAGAGCAAGAGTTCTTGATCACAAAGCTTGACAGTCTCAACAATGAGCAAGGGTAGACAAGAACAATGGAGTGAACAATAAGAATTGACAGGACTGCTTTAAGCTAAAAAGCTCAAAAGATATACTGGAGATAAATTACTGTTTTAAATGAGACTGTTTAAAAAAATATCCATCATTAAAAGTACTTTGATCAGTTTTCTTCACACTTTGCCAAAACAGTTCTTTTTTCATCTTATTACTCCATTCTAATTTGAGGTAAAAAGGATTTTTAAATCAAGTATCCAAAAAAGGTAGGTCTACAATATTATCTACTTGGTGTGTGATTGCGCTATTGAACTGGAATCTTTAGATTTAAATAAATAATTATTATTATAATCTCTGATCCATTTAATTTATCTGTAAGAAAATAATCCCTTTTTGCCTGTGATATAAACCTTGTGCATAAGTTTCCGAAAAAGAACAGATTATTTAAAAGACATTTTTGTTGAATATAATACCTTCATCTACCTGTGTATGTTATAACAGCAGCCCTCAAAGTATTTATAAATATGAAATTAGAATCCAGTAGAACCCAGATATGACAGGAAAATGCTAGTGTCAGTGAGCCAGACTTCTTTTCTTTCAGATAAACAAAGGAATTTTGGGATATTGCTGCTCTGTTGTTGAGTCAGATTCACCTTCTTTCAGTTGCACAAAGAACAACTATTTGAATATCCAGGGAGTGTGAATACCTGTTTCCTGGCTTCACCAGTATGGAAATACCCCTCAGTACCTCCCACCTCAAGGTTCTTTTATTCTTTATGTAATGAGAGACTGTCAAACATGATTTCTTAAAAGTGGTCCTATTTCCACTGGATATGAATATAGAAACTGAGCTTGAAAACTGTGCTTCTTACACTTCTTTCATTTTTAAACAATGTGATTTCATGCTTCTCACCTCTTTTCTCTGCCCTTCACTCCTCTCCTGTCCTGAAAGGTGAAAAGTGTTTAGGAATAGCTAGTGGGGATTCACTGAGGATAAATCATGCTTGACCATCCTTGACTGTGTCTAGAATGCTATATCCAGTTTTGGAACCCAAATAAAAGAAAAATATTAATACACTGGAATGAGTTCAGCCACCTGAGGTGGTCAGGGAGTACATCAGGAGGACCTAATAGCAACCTTCCAATACATACAAGGAGATCAACAAGATGACAGAGCCCGGCAGTTTACACACATACGTGTTAGGTAGATCAGTGACAAGAATGATAAATTGTAACAGGGGAACTTCAGACTGAATACAGGTGCAAAAATTCACTATGATAATAATAAAGTATTGGAACAAGTTACCAGGGGAGTTGTGTAACCTCTGTCATCAGGTGCTTCTGAGACCTGGGTGGTCAAAGCCTGAGTAACCTCGTTTAAAGTCAGTGTTGATCCCAGTTGAGCAGGAGGCTTGACTAGATGTCCTTTTGAGGTCACGTCCTACCAGAAATATTCTGTGTTTCTATGAGCAAAGTAATCTTCTTCAGACTCACGGTTTAAATTAACTTGTAAACATTTTCCTGAATGTTTGTGTGAAGAAATTTACTTTTGGGAGATAGTCACTTGTTAGATTATACTGTGATATAGACACATTAATAATCACAAAAAGTGAGATTTATGCTATTATTAGGCTTTACTTGAGACCTGCCTTAATGTGAGTATATACTCTATCAGTAACTAAATTCTATTCACATAAACAATTCCTATGACAAATATTACTGAGATAGATAAATGTCCTTTTGCAGGAATCTCAGCACCAAATTCTTCTTCATGCACAATCCTGTCAACCATTGTAAAGACATTTGCCCTTAGCAGCAGATGAATGCAGGAATGGTCTTACAGGATCAGACCAAAGCTCCATCTAATTCAGTAGCCCATTTATAGCAGTCACGGAAAGGTAAAGCTGAGGGAATTAGGCAAGAACAGGGCAAGTATATACAATAATTCTCCTAATCGCTTTTTTGTATTCTAATGCTCTCTGGCTCAAGGCTTTCCCAAGGTAGACAACTTTTTGTGTGTTCTTTAGCCCTGAATTAATTTAACATCAGTGAACCTCTAAATTTTTAATATTAATCCTGATTGTGGTACACCAATATAATGTGATACTTAAGAAATTCAAGAAGGCTATAAGATGGAATAGTTGCTGGCAACGGGCTGTGCAGAATAAAACAAAATGTATTCTTGCCGTATCAGTATTATGGCTAATGTCCAGCAAAGAGGACAAAGTCTTCTCCAATACTTTGTTAACATTTTTCATTGTTTAGGTCGAATTGGCCAATTACAGGCAGCAGATTCTCTCCCCTCAACTCTCGCTCCAAGGAGAGGAGGAGGAGGGATAAACGGATTTATAAGTTTAGAAGGAAGTAAATTACTTTCACAAAATGTTAATAATAAAATAAACTCCATCTCTGGAGTCAGGAACACACAGATTAGGATCAAAGGCAGATGAACACTCAGGGTCCTCCTTGGACATCAGTCATTAAAGCAAAGAAAAGTGACCCTTTGACCCCTCAGCTTTTACACTGAGCATTGGACAGATGGGATGGAATACCCTGTTGGTCAGTTTTGGGTCACCAGTCCTGGTGGGTCACCTGTACACACCTCCCTGCAGTTGCAACCCCTCTACGCTTTTCGGTTTCCAACCCTCCAATGAGGCAAACAACAAAGTTACCTGTCCTTGGTTGCTACAGCAATAAGTATAAGCAAGAGCCTCTCTGCGTACTGTTCCTTGGCATTAACTATAAATACAGGTCTTATCACTCTGAGAACAAAAGTATTCTGCACAATTCTGCTGTTAATTTCAGAGAGTTAGAAGAGAAGTAAAAATACTAACTTGGCTACGAAGTAAAATTACTGAACAGAAAGTTGGTTCTATTTGAATCAAACCAGGACAACATAAGAGAGTTATAAATCTCATGAACATAGCAAGTAGATTGAGTGAAGTGATTAGCCTCGTAACTCAACATCTTCTAAAATTATTATCCTCATAACTCAACACTTTCTAAAATACTGTGCCCAGTTTCAGGCCTCCTAATACATGAGAAACGTTGAGCAGGTGGAGAAAGTTCAGCAGAGGGCTATTGAAATGGTTGAGGGTCTGGAGCACATTTTGAACAGGAAATGAGGCTTGTTTAGCCATAAGAATAGTAGCCTTCCGAGATGTATGAAGAGGTCCATGAGAAGATTAAATCTATCTCTTCACGGCAGTGTATGGTGAGAGGATGAGACAAAGCGTAGAAACTGAAAAGTGGAATGGGTTGTCTGTAAATAAAGGTTTTGCTGTCTCTGTCCTTGAAGGTTTTCAACACCCAACTGGATAAAGCCCTGAGCAACCTTGTTTGACCTCTTAGCTGACCCTGCTTTGAGCAGAAAAGTGGACTAGAGACCCACCCAAAATATTCCATAACCTTATCTTTGTTCTGTGTCCCTACTTTATAACATACCTCACAAATACTGGTGAGGTGCAGCAATAGAAAGGAATGAGACAGGATATGAAAGGCCTCATTCATGGCCTTTGAGCCAGTAGATGGTACCAGCTATAGAAGACAGTACCAGAACCTTCAAAGTCCTGATTCAGAATTAGGTTGGCACTGTCACTTCGTATTTCTCTTAGAGCCTGATGTTAGTATGAGGAACATGTTAACCATAAACTCATGGGCTTTATTTCATATTCTCCATATAGACAAGGTAAAAGTGCTTCAGTCTGAGTGGCTGAGGGAAGTTTTGATAATTGAAAGCATCCTTATCCACAAGGTTTTGTGACGACAGTAGATGGAATGTGGTATGATCTGGTCGGACACTACTGTAAGTGCATTTATTAGCAACAATTGGGTTAAGATGTGTCCCCTACTCTCAAGTACACCACAAAAGAAGTATGAAAGAAAGACACATCCAGCACGTTCTGGGCTTTGATCTGTGACATGTCATGCAGAAAGTATAAGTAAATTCTTCCACTTAACGTGAATGGCTCAGATATTGTGATTAACATTTAGCTACCTTTTCTATTATTAGCCAGAGTTTTTATAAGTGGTTTCAGTTGTCTGATTGGTTTTTTCTAACATGGATATCCCTTTGCTGGATATGATCTACTCCAACTGCCTTAAAAATTTTCTTCACTAATGCAGAGTCTTGTGACCCATTGCAATTGTACTGTTGTACATTTTAACTTTCCTCACAAAAATGATTGATGTACATTACTAAAGCTTTTAGGCAATGATATACATCTAGGCTAGGCTACTTCAACAGTTTAACTGGAACTAACCCTGAAGGTCATTCAGATATTCTAGCAACCGAGAAATGAAGCTGTCCACTTTACGAGCAACACAAATCACACATGCATTTGGCATTGCACATTGAATGCAGTCATATTCCAGGTGAAATTTATACCATCATCTTATCCATTCATTGATAAATGATGCTGAATGTGGTTTTTTTCAATAGGATTCTAGCTATGACTCTAATTATACATCTAGAAGAACAATGTTGAAAGTGGTATTTTTTTTTTGTCAAAAGATGTCCTCAAATACTGATGTCAAGCAATTAAAGGTAATGTGTTCTTTAAGTACTCACCAGTATTTTAGTTTGGTAAACCAATAAAGATAAAAATAGAATTAGACAATTAATTCATATAATTCTTCATAATAAAATTAGAAAATTCATTTATTTATCAAGTCTTTCCTGATGTCTGGAAAGAAGGGAAAAACAGAGCAATTTTTTTGAGACAGAAGAAAAAAACTATTTGCTTTGCAGTGGCCTGATCTGAACATAGTAACAGCCTAAAATTCACAACTTAAAAGTTATATGCTGGAGATGTGTCATCACAGGTATAAGCATAGATATAGGCAGAAAGCAGTCAAAATATTCACAGCATGGCCATTTTCTAAACAATAAATACTTTACCATTTATATATATCTATAAGACTCAGAAGACTACCTAGAAAAATGTGGCTGAGCCAAACTCTTCCAATTGCAAGTATTATTTTCAAGGTGCTACCAATGACAAATGCAACCTTGAATATGTACTAAAGCTAAAAATTAAAGAAAAAACAAATCATGGTCCTTGTAGCCATGTACTCAGTAGCTCATGGAAATTTTCTCATCTTTATTTGACTTTTTTTCATCCTGGCAACACAAAAAATGATAGCAGTAGGTGAAGTCTCCCTTGGTAATGTTCCTTTTCGCTTTGCTGTTAACAAGAGTTCCAAAATGCAATGCTCTATAATTTCTAAGTGCAGGTATACAGAATCACAGAATCGTCATGGTTGGAAAGGACCTCTGAGATCACAGAGTCCAACCATATGCACACAAAAAAACTCTTATCATATTTTATCCACCTATTTTTTCTCCATCCAAGAAGTACCTTTTTTTTCTGAAAAAAACCCCACCCTAAAACAACAAAAAATCCCCAAACTTGTTAATCTCTTTCACTTAATATTTTTATCTTTAGGAAAAAAAAAGGTTTATTTGTTTTTATTCTATTTTATCAAACTTTACAACCTTCTAAGCTATTCCTGAAAGTGTTTGATTGCTTAACCTTAAGGTAAGATCAGATGGTTATGATGATTTATTTAACTCTTGGCTTGTATTTCCTACATCCTTTTTTTTTTCCTTCCTAAATAATAGTCTGTACTCTAATTGAGTGTGTGAACAACAGCCCTCATTAATTGTTCTTAACATTCATTATATTTCAAAGTAAATTCTCTTTGCTTCTGTAAGTTGCTATGTTTCTGTGTCTACCATCTGTTTTGTACTGAGGTGTATCAGCTATAATTAGCAGATAAAAATCTCAACTTGAAAGTGGGTTCAGTGTTCAAAGGACAACTTTAAATTCACAACCCATGCATCTTTCTCTCAGATAGCCAAACACTTTGAGATCAGCAGACAATATGGAGATCTTTTTCTGTGCATGTGTTTGTTACACAGTAAGTAATTCTCCAGGAAGAATAAATCTTGATGGTTTACTCAAGTATAGGAAACAGCACAGGAGAAAAAACCAGCAAGAGCTCAACTGGGTGCAAGACTTGAACTTATTCAAAATTGTTCATAATCTTTGAATCAGGTATAATTATGTACATGATGAAGTGGGTAAAAAAAGTAATATAAATTACAAATCAAAGGCCAGAAATAAATAGCCATTTATAAAGCCATAAGTTTAAAAAGTTTGATTAAACATATTTCTCAAGTGCCAAATTTGAATTAATAGAAGTACCACAGAGTACAACTTGACTTTTATTTTCATTACAACTGTCAGAAATACTGAATGGATTTGTATGCCCTAAGTTAGAAGAACTGCTTTAATTTTGCCTTTACAGAGATAATACTAGTTTAATCTATTCATAGCACATGCAATACTGCATTCAGAGCTTTAGGGAAAGTCATATTACAGAACTGAACTATGATTTATGGTAAGTTAAACACCTCTATATTTCATTAGAATTCTCCTAGCATTGTGAAGTGTTTTGGAGACTTCATTTGGAAATTTTTCGGGTAGGGATTCAACCGATGGCTAAAATTTCTTTGGAAGTGTATTTATTACACATGTGATTCTTACCATGCCAGTGGCTCAACGGGAGCTTCACCTGAATAATTTGTGGGATCAAGTCATGCTATCATACTAGAGTGCAAATTTACACCTGTAAACAGAAGAAGATGCATTTCATTAATTACAAAATATAGCTGCTATATCAAAGGTAAGGAATGTTTGAAGTTACATGTACTTTATACAGTTTAACCCCAGACTATATTTTCTGATTTCCATATTTATTTTGATAATATTTGTGCACTTAACTCACAGGACATCCTAAATCTAAACCAAAAATAATCCCTATAAAGGTCCTGAAGCACACCTGCACGGTTGAAGTCCAGCGGGTAATGATTTTTTTAACATTCTGAAAAATGAATAGATGTAACTGAATGGGATATGAATGGAAAGAGAGACGCCTAAAGTAAGTGTGCACTAAATTAATTGTTACACTGAAGTCAGAGTTGAATTAGAAGTTTAAGGTACAAAATATTTTTCCAGTGAAATACTTGACCAGAATCAAAACAATAACGTATGAATGGATGGAAAATACCATAATACTAAATAGTAACTCAAAACATTTTTGAGATTTTTATATTTAAAAAAAAATAAATAAATTGTAATTTGAAAAATCTGATAACCGATAAATATCTGCATTAAATTTCATCATAATAGACAAGGAATATTAAGTCCTTGCAGGTAGAAAAAAGTAGCTACACAGGTATAATTATTAGTCTTGGCTATGTTGATTATGTAATCAACTACAGTATAATAATAAGTAAAAAATAGTCAACGTGAATGTGTAAAAACCAGATTGTATCAAAGAAAGATAATTTTCTTCTATGACAGGATAACTAGTCAATAAGGAGGAACCATAGGTGTGATATAGATTTCATGTAATAAGAGGCAGTTCATGAAATATTGTCATATGCAAA
Organism: Tringa tobata; assembly: GCA_033628505.1. Classification (NCBI taxonomy): domain Eukaryota; kingdom Metazoa; phylum Chordata; class Aves; order Charadriiformes; family Scolopacidae; genus Tringa; species Tringa tobata. Next base: position 1,154,120 of record JAHREE010000509.1, read on the forward strand.
CTAGCAAAATGTGAGATAAGTTGCGCTGTGGTGGGTATGGAACTGATGGAAAATCCATCTGCAAGATGTGATTTAAAAAATGATTTCTTCTCACATTTTGAGACCATTTCAAATAGCAAAACCAGGAGTCTGTATGAGTCTCACCTCTATTTAAAATGCTTGTAAATTTAAACTGTGAAACACTATACTGAGAAACTTTGTCAGTCACACCAAGTTAGAAAGAATCAGGAAGACTTCTGCATGACAGAGTAAGAATTCAAAACAATCTTATTATGCTTTGGAACAATAACAAAAATATCAACCAAATTTGTTGTAATAAAGGGAAATGCAGAGCACTGTATTCAGAAAGACAAATCAAGCGTCCATACATAAAGTGAATAATTATTATTGTGACTTGCAAAATAAAGCTATCTCATTCCAGGATATATTAATAAGAATGTTTTTTTTTTCTGCTCTATCAGCTTTCCTGAGACCATGTCTGGTGTTCTACGTACATTTGAATCATGACCACTTAAGACGGATAGTGACCAATTACAGGAACTTTAAGATAAAATTTTTAAGACAACTGGTTTGATCAAAAAGAAAGCATAGTCTTTGAAGAAAGATTCAATGAATGTTTATTTTCTAAGGAACAAAATACTAAAGGAATAATATAAGTCTTCAAACAATTAAAAGATTGTAATAAAAAAGATGGTGAAGAAGTGTTATCCATTCTGCTATATATAGGTAATTATCTTGAATTACAGCTAAAAAGTTACAGATTAGAAAATAGGAAATATGTTCTTACTGTAAAATTAATTATGCACTTATAAGGAACATGCACAGTGGTAGAATCACAACTTCATTAGGTCTTTAAATAAACAATTCAGACAAGAATTCAGCAAGAATAATCTAGGTCTACCAAGCTAACAATTCAGGGGTTGGACTCATGAGATCTTTTTGAGCCCTCCATTTTCCTGATTCTTATGTTTTATCAGCTTTCATATTAAAGGGAAACTATTAGCTAGGAGGGATGAACAGTGCTAACTTCGATTAGAAAAGGAACCCTTGATTATTTATAATACATTAAAAAAACTACCCCCAACACTCAAAATTAATCATAGGCATTATCTTATTCTCCAATTTGAAATGGATTTGCTTAGAGAGAATATTTAATAATGTGTACTGCTACTAGAGCAATCTGAAATACGGACAATTATCTTGTTTCCTAGATGAACACTCTATACAATGACTGGGAGACACAGCTTCTTCCTACTCTTTTTCTCTGTCCTTCATGAATTCTTCCCTGTGTAAAGTGCTATCACTTTATCCATCTCAGGAAATGTGGTGTACTCTTCCACACTTTCTCATCCAGTCATTATCCAGTCTGCTAGTCTGTTTGAACAAGGCACAGGAAGGCACTCTATTTTCATTTCCCATATGTGAAAGAGTTCTCTAGATATATGGTTATGACATTTTCTCTGTATTCATCTGTGTTTTAAAATAAATGAAACCATATTGTGAAATTTTTAATCTTTTTTTTTCCCTTTTCTTTTTTTTTTTTTTCCCTCCAGTTATACTTTAAGAAAGCCTGCTTATAGAATTTAGGAACAAAAATGTCTAGATATTAAGAAAGCATCTAGAGAGATTTATGCTGGAGTAACAGAAAATTGACTGGTTCACATATTCTACACATCAATATTCACCTCAGAGGGAAGATGCAGAAAGGGACCATAACTGATCCAAATAGCTAACCTATAAAGATATCTTAAAGTATGCCTGAAGACCATAGGACCTTACACACTTCCTTCACTCCACATGTCCCACTACCTTATACACAGCTTTACTTTATACAATTTATGGGTTTCAGAATGTTGTAGGATGAGCATAACCTGCAGACTTGGTGTCAATGATGCCATTCCGCATCCAGCCCCCATGGCTGTTCCATATGAGAGGCATGATACAAGGTCATACCCAAAGATTCAGGTCTCCCTCCTCAAGAAGAAGGAGAATCACTCCAGAATCATTCCAGAGGATTTTTCATTCAGAGTGTAAACGCATTAGAACCAGAGTGACATTCATATAATACTTAAATTCCTGACAAGGCTTTCATCATATTCTTGTGCTAGTCTTAAGCGATAATGGAAGATTTTCACCCTTTCACAGCAACCTTCAACAGAGCCAGAAGATAAATGAGAAGTATTTCCCATCACTTTATTTCTAATAACTTAATTTTAATAAGAGGTAAATGGAAATCATCAACCACTAACATAATAATATTTTTCTTCCTTCCGTGATACCAAGTTTACTATAAGAGATTTAGGATTTATGTAAGTATTAGAAAAAGCATTATTTGAATGTAAATGGTAAGTTTTACAATTTAATGTTTCTATAAAATTATGCCTAAGAGTTTAACTGTTTCCCAAAGACATGAGTGACAACCCAAGCTGTCTGTTAGATTTTGCCTTGTGAATGCCTAAATATATGTATAATATTGTATATTTGTATTTCAGTGTAATATTAAATTGAATCAATATTGTATTTCAATATACTACTAAAAATGCATGTTGTAACATAAAAAAAATAATTTCCCCAGAAATAGCTATCACAAATTTTGAGGCCACACAGAATTATGCTTATAAGAGGTTCCTTCTCTTTTGAGATTTATTTCTTTTTATAAACAAATTAAAAAGGAGTTTTAGATACTTTTTTAATAGACTTTGAAACTTATATTGTTTTAACCAGAGGCTAACATAGTTCATCGTCAGAACTGGAGTCTGTGTAGCTTTAATTATCTTAGTGTATGAAGACAGATTCACTATTACTGGGGAAGTATTATTCTTTATAATACTTCGTTATAATACTTCTTTATTCTTTATAAACTGATGCAGTTGTGATATAATAACACCAGGTTTTTAAGGTTTTTAGCCTCTTCTCCATTAATCAGTTGTGTACAGTTCTGAAAATGCAAACTGCTAGAAATTTCTCATGGCAAGAAAACAAAAAACCTTCCATAGAAGTGCTTCTTTGCCCTCACATTTGGTCCATTTCAGTGAATTTGGTTAGTATATATTCTGAGCAAGTTTAAAAGCCTTTAATATTTCATAACATGGAAAACAGATTTGCTATATATGAATAAAGTTAAATATTTTGAGCAAAAACATATTTCATTTTTCTAGTCACTGTACTGTCTTCATCCAGTAGTCGAAGTAAACTAGAAAGTAAACCAAAAAAGCTATAAGTAGTGAATATCTTCTTTGAATATCTTCTTTTGTATATCAAAACTCAAATGACATCAGTGCATGATAAGTGTTTAGTACTCTAAATAACTTGTAGCTTAAAGTTTTCACCACAGCTGTAAATGTGATCTTGTAAATGTGAAGGTGGTGCAGTAGAAGAATTGGACAGTGCATTTGGAATTCAAGATCTGATTCAGTTCTTCTATTAACAGTCCTTTATGCACACCTCGAGCACATCTCTTACTTCTTCTAACAATCATAATATCAGTAAAAATTATGGCATAGTTTGAGCTCGTAAATGATATACTGCACTATAAAACACACAGAGGTAATATAATAATGTTTACATTCATGGAAGCTATAGTGACAAACACATAGTGCTAAAAGTGATCCTGTATTCAAGGTAACTGTGAATTTTATGTAACAAAAGATTACTGTTTATTAAACCTGTCATGCAATACTATCTCTGCAACTAATACAGAGATATCAGCACGTCTCCTCTGACCACTCTTTCTGCTGACTTTCTTTTTAAAGATAACAAGAACCTTCGGTTGGCCTTCATGTTCATTTTTCAGCAAAACTCATTCAGTTCCAGATATGCTAGTCTGTTAAATGTCATTCTTTAGTTATCAGACTCAATACTCAGCATGTCACTGACAGCATCAGCCATCGTAGTGTAATTTACTGCATCCAGAATTGCACAGTATATTTGCATTCATTAGCAGAGAATAAAAGACATGCTGAAACAGCCAAATCAAATACAGACGGTTGGCCAAGCATGGAAGCATGGAAGGCTTTGGTGTTTACCCTTCACGTCCATCCACTCTTTGAATTTAAGGATTGGTATTATCTAACTAGTTGATAAAAGGTGTCTAATCTGAAAGCCATTGTACCAGCACATCAGTATGTTCCTGCAAGGCTAATTCGATACAGCATGTTACAATAATGTCATGTCGGGCAATAGGCATTTTTGCAACAGAATCTATTCTGAGTACATTCAATGACTGTACATACACAACGTATAATCCAAATATTTAGCAGGTGGAAGTGAATCTTGTGAATTATTCATGAATGGCTTAAATCCATGAACCATTTATCGTCTACTTGTACAACTCTAAGTGGAAATTGTTTTGTTTTGTTTTGTTTTTCTGAGAAAAACATCAAATGAAATTTTGTGACTAAAAGTAGGGGTTTGGTTGCCTGTTGGTGATATGTGTGTAAGCTTTGCATCTATAATGGGAAATATTCAATCACAGTATCAATTTTTAAAGATAAAATAGTTTCTTTTATTTTACCTTTCATGGGCCATGAGACTTATTTACCCTTAAAATTATCACATTCAATGTCATAGGATTTGTTCTTAAGTCATGAAATTTTATAGAGAAATAGTACTGACAAAGAAAAAGAGTATGTGGATGGGATTTTTTATGTGCTTTTTATTTATGTCTATGTTTTAAGCAGCTTACATTGGGTACTGGACTAACCTGAAAAAGATCAGGGACACGTGCAACATAGAGATATTAGAGACATGTACTAAGTAATCCTAGTTCCAAAATTTCTCATATAAACAGTACTTTTACATGTTATAAATACCAGTGTTTCAATTTAGAATGTAGTGATTTTCTTATTGGAAATTCAACACGTATGTATGATCCTTCTGTGGAACTGTACCTACGTTATTTAGTGTTGACATTACCATTGTCCCCAGTGAGGCAAAGTTATTAAAAATGATGTTAGTAAAGTCCTCATTCTCTGTTATACTATAACCAATGGCTTTAGTCTAGCAAACTTCTTAACTGTGTAAATAATTTTATGTGTATACATTGTAGTCATGCCTTTGTTAAAGTCAATGACATGCCTCTTGATGACTTCAAAGTCTGTCTGAGAGGCTCCATGTGCATTTCAAGTAGATTAATCCTATTACTCAGATGACTTAAAGTAGGGAGAAGTTTCTGTGTTCCTATAGATCCAGTTTTTAGAAATCACAATATTATAGTAGTAATCTGGCAAAACATAGCTTAACTCTCTTCGGAAAGCTGAAGCCGCAGAAGATAAAGTGGACTTGGGAGTTTACCTAAAGAAGCAAAATCCTCAAAGTACCAGATATCAAAAATAGGAACAAAAAAATGTCTCAGTCCTTATGCCACGATCTTTTTTATCACATTAAATGGGAGAACTTCTTTGGCTAAGGGCTTTACTTCTAAGGGCTACTTTAAAAGATCAGACCCAAATGAATGGAAATAAAAATTCTAGTTTTAATTAATGGGAGATTTCAGACAGTATTGTGGAGGAAAAAAAAAAAAAAAAGAGTAGTTTTCCTTTGTGTTTTTTGGTTACTTTCTTTTTCTGGGAGTTGGAGTAGATGATCTCTAGAGGTCCCTTCCAACTATGACAATTCCATGATTCCAATTCAAGAATATTAAAGGAACTGTGCAGTGTAATATAAAATATATACTAAATTATACATTTATTATGAAGAGCAGTAAATTGATAAAAATAATCTGCGATTAATGAAAAAAAGAAGAATTAGCATTCAACTTAGAAGCTGCCAACTTTGCAGTCTGAAGACAAAAGTAGTTTCTACCATAAGAAATAAGTATTTTGATTGAGGAAAAAAAAATGCAATTTCTACGTTCAGAAATATCCTAAAACCTTTCTGAAAACACATTTTTAAAGAGTTGTATTCTCACTTAGAATTATTTGGAGCATTCCTAAATAAAGAAGAACACCAGTTTGATCAAATATTTAAGTAGCAAAATAGTGAAAAGATCTGTAGTTTTGTCTTCAACACTTAATTTTTTTTTCTGATACTATAAACACATGAATTTTAGTCAAACAGAAATTGATCATATCTGCAGTCCTATATAAGTGGGAGATTATTAAACCTTGCCAAGATACATGTAAAACTAACCAAAGAGCATGCTGACAGCTGAAATTCAAAACTGGAATAATAAAAAATACTTCTCAGACATTCTTCCCAAGCAAAATTCCTTTCCATAATTTCTCACTGTTCTAAGGAAGGTACTTTCCTGCTAACATATATGAATTTGCCTTTACAAAATACCTATCATGCAGTTGCAGTAGGTGAGACTGAAGGAAAGTAAAGTTCTTATCCTTCATCATTTCAATACATGATTTTTTTTAGTGTATGCAAAAACTCACTTTCAGTAAGACAAAAAAATGATATGTACAGATTTTACGTACATTACTATTTAATTCAGGATAGTGTGTTTTTTTAGTGAATCCTCCAATGTTCCTACTTAGAGTATTTTTACACAGTTTGCAGAGTGTGTTTTGTGCAGGAAAACTTGATACCTTTAGATTGAAAAAAAAAAAAAAAGGAAGTTCTATATCAGATGTAAATAAAATGCTCTATAAACTGTGACAGTTCATGAGGGTCCAAAACCATGACTGGTCTTCCAATATCACTTTATATTACAGTGAAAACAATTGATTCAAGAAACCATATTAAATCTAGTTCAATGTACCTCAACTGGAAAGAAATGTATATAGGAATGGTGAAAATTAAGTTGTTCTTTCTTGTCTATACTTTCCTTGAAATGAAAGAATGCACTGAATCTGTGAGGAACTCATTTTCCCAGCATTTTCCAAGAGCATTGTCAGTCTTTAGAATACTTTTCCTTTTTCTTCTCCTTTTCATTTTTTTTCACGATGACTTGGGAAGCAACACTCAGAAAGCAGTCACTAAAATGAAACATCTGTCTGCACTTAGAGTGTACTTGTTTCACAGCTTGAAGTTTAGACTGGAAACATCTCTTCCTTTATCTGTCAACAGCACAGAAACAACTATACCTACCAATTTACATCTCTTTAACAAATAAACATACTCCTCTTGTCTACAGGAGTTATTCTTGGAATTATTTTAGTATTCTTGCCAAGGAAATGGGTCTTCCCATAGAGCTTTTTTTAGCATGGAGAAAGTTTTCTATAGCTTGTTTTGAAAGATTACCACTTGTTTATAATTTTCTGTGCTTGCTATCCTTGACGAAACCAGTACTTTTGTAAGCCAACACAAATGTTTTGTCTCTTTTGTCAGAAATTTAGACACCAAGAACAATCCAAATGGCGTTTGGAACTGGTATAGGTTGTCAAAACTCAGCTAAAACACTGCACAGCTCTTATTAATCCACCAGTTGGGAAAAGGCTATGCTGTATATCACAGCTACCTTCATTTTCAGGAAACAAATTTTATAAGGAAAACTATGGTTCTAACACTTCTAACTCAAAATATGAGATAATACAGATAAAAATTACAAATTAATAGTTGATATGCTCATTCATGTTAGCATGCATCCCAGGCTAGTACGTGTAGTTTTCAGAACTTCAGTGAGTATTTTCTGATTTGAATAGGGATTTCTGGTGAGAATCTGAAATCATAAACTCTACAAAATGCATTCTTAAATACTGCATAAACTTCTGAAATTCACAGCAAACTGATACTTTTAAAAGCATTCAAGTATTTAGCCTACTTTAATGGGATTGTGTTGTTTATTTTTTCTGGAATACGCAAGGCCGTGGGATGGCTGGCTATAACACTTCAGTGAGAATAAAACGAATGTTAGCTTAATAATTCTAAATGCCTAACCGGGTCATCTAAACCCCAGACATTTAATTCTGAGCCATTCAGCCCAGGTTTTCTGAGTACTCGTCAAGAGAAATAAGTAATTCTAGAACTACATTTGTAGGATGTTAAATCTCCTTCTAAAATGTATGTGTAGGATAGATCTGGTGAGTCGGCCTTTGAAGTACTATTTTTTGCTCATTGTTCATTCAAGCAACAGAAGATAACTAGGTACCATGCAGGCACCCGAAACAGGGTATATCAATACCATTTAAAAAAATGTAGTTTTCTTATTCAAAAAACAAGATATTGTTAATACAAGCCAGTCTTTAGTTTGAGTAGAGAGGTAGAATACGCTTAAGACACGACCAGGGTTTTTGTTAAATGAATGTATTCTTAATAAGTTGTTAAAAACATGTTTAAACTTTCATGAGGAGGCTGATGAACATCAGTGAAGAGTCTCGGCTAAGGTTCTATCTCTGTTAGATTCTCTGTATATCACCAATGGATTTGAGAGTGTGTGCTCTCTTTTAAGTGTGTTAATTCTGACATCTCCAGTGGAAAATTTACCTTCTGCCTCCAACTACTTGTTCCACCTTTTAAATTAATTCTAATGCAATGAATAGCATTGTATTTGTTTTATTTTTATTTTTTTTTTACATTGAAAGCATAAAACTCTTACCTTTTCATAAACTAGTGTAAGTAATCTTTGAAAAGACATTTCATCCTATGAAAGGCTGTTTCTGATGAGCACATTCCACACTCTGATTGTCTCTTTGAATATTTTATAGCAATGAAATCTGCAACACCTTCATTTCAAGAAAAGTGTTGTTCTAAATGTTAACTGTAATCTCTGTTTACTTATTCTTCCTGAAGTTCTTTTCTGTGTAATAGGAAGCTGTGATTATCCAAGCCAAGATATAAAGTGTATTATTTCTGATTGAACAGACAATACTATTTGGTTTTCAGGTTACTTTCAACAAGACCTAGCATATGTGCCCTATGTGTTAACTTATTTCAAAGAATAATAATTATTCATGTTAGGAAGGAAAAGACTGGGAACATTTAAAAATATTTATGTGGTTTGTGGCATCCGAATTACAAGCATAGATGGTCTAGATTCCATGCATGAAAATTAAAAAAGATGGGTCACCCTATAAGACCTTGAGAGCCAGATCACCACAACTGTAAATAGATACTACAGTTACTGTGCTCCCAGTTTACATACTTTAATAAAATGTTTAATATTATGCATTTAATTAAGATCGTAAACCAATTTAAGCATAAGTACAGAAGGAGTCCAAGATTTAGGTTTCTGATAAACCTTGTTATATTTTGAAAAGGACATGGATTCCTAAACTGCATGCCTGTGTATTGAAATATACCTTTCTGAAAGCTGTGTCAACCAAATCTATTATGTTTCTAGATAAAGAATTTCTATTACTTATTACTGTTCCTTTATCTAAGTATTTCCTTATTGTTTCAAATTTGAGAATGTTTTAGACTATAGACATCATTGGAAGAACAGTAAATTAATACAAACAGTGCCTAAAGCTTATTTGCCTGACTATTTACAACCAATTCTGATTCAATGAAAAGATTTACATTTATACCAGCAACACCTGAATTAGGCCATAACATGAAAAAAAATTGCTAAATGATATGGCTTTTTTACAGGAATCTGTCATTTTTTATCAACGCTTTCAAATTCGTTGGCCAAAGGAAATTTATGCACCTGAATAAAGTCACTAAGTTTTGATATTTTATGAACACATTTATGTGGAATATCCCTAATAGCATGTAAATTAGATTAAATATAATTACATGAATGGCTTTACAAAAAAAATGCAAATCTACAAGCAGAAAAACATTTCCTCTTTAATAAGGATATTAGATGAATTGCCATATCCTTTATAGAAATATATTCATTATTTTAGTGCTGCAAAACTCTCAAGAAAACCTTGCACTTTACGGAACTAGGAATATTTTATAGGACTTAGTGAAATCATGGCCCAGATTGAATTTGCAATAATTATGATCAAGAAAACCTTTTTGCTTTCCTATTTGTTTTTAATTGTTAATTTGTTTTTAATGGAAATTAATATTGCAATTATAACATTACTATTTTTGTTTAAGTGCAAATGAATAGCAGGTTGCTCCCATCAATATTAATGAATGAGTGTTAATTACAGTAATCATACTTCTCTGTATAAAAATAAAGAGTTCAAAAATATATAAAATATAAACTAAGTTTAGTAGCTATCCCAGGCTTGAGATAAACAAATCTGCACAAACCTAATAATATATAAAAAACATATCCACAAGTTCAAAGCCAATCAAAAGAAAGCAAATAAACATTCAGAAAATTGAGAGTTCTCAAGGTGATTCAATTTCATAGAGAAACCCCAATTCTGGTGTCACAGGATTAGAGCTGGGGAGGAAGATAAGACTTGCTTATTGTGAATATGACGATTGACAGCCAAACCATTTATTTTCAGTAACCTGGGAAATTAAAAACTTACCTGCAATCGACTCAGTAAATTGTTATTGTTATTAAATTATTTTTCCTAAATGTAACATAATGAATATTGGCATCAGCAGTTTACGTTTGTTACCGTTATCTAATCACCATGGGATGTATAGTTCCCCAACCTCCCATACAAATTTGGCCGTATGAAGACTCAAGTATAAACGTTGAATGAGATGAAGTAAAAAACCTTATCTATAACACACATCAACACATACATGTCACACAAGCATGGTTATTTGTCAAAACACATACATGTGCACTTACATGTTGATACGTACAGCTGTACGGACAAAATGTGTAATCCAAATTTAATTTTTTCCCACTCTTTCTAATATTTTTGGTGTTATACTGTGTTAATAAACTTTCGAGCTCTGATTCCTAATTGTTTCATTCGTATGCAACCTGACGATATATCAGAGGATGCCATTTGGGAAATATTGTGTACATGTGTTTATGACTGTATTCGACACATTTCTTCTCTCTTAGCTCTGATACATATACATATGTATATTTTTATAATTTATGTTCATCTCCTTTCCTTGTGAAGTGTTTTATTTCAATTCTTAAAGAAAAGCAGACCTTCAGCATTCCCTGGCAGCTAAGTGAACGAATGAAGATCTTGCTACAGAACCTAGGGTTCTGATGAAGAGGGATTTTATCATTGACAGTTGTTTGCCTCTCTTGGTCTACTGCTCCTGAGACCTTTTCCTTGGAATATCCTGACATTGTGGATATTCAATCTGCAATTTAATTAGACTTTGGGAAAGATATTAAGGGAATGTGATATTATTTTCAGTCTTGTGTACTACAGATGAAATCCTCTTTCCACTGAAGAGAGTCATGAAATACCCAAGGTCAGCAGCAGTCTCCAAATTTCTGAGGCTTCCAAAACCTCAGAACACACAAGTTTTGAGAACACTTTAAGGGAGCATGTTAAGATAGAAAAAAAATATTGCTCCAGGTTCACAGTTAATTTTTACTCTTGATGGGAAACATTTTCCTGTAACTTTTTATTAACACTGATATTCTCTGGTCTTCTCTTTTCTACCACTATATTCTCCTGTTAACCAGTCAATGTTAGGGCAATGAAGCTGATGAGGGGTCTGGAGAACAAGTCTTACAAGGAGTGGCTGAGGGATTTGGGGTTGTTTGGCCTGGAGAAAAGGAGGCTGAGGGGAGACCTTATTGCTCTCTACAACTACCCGAAAGGAGGGTGTAGGGAAGTGGGAGTCAGTCTCTCTCCCTAGTAGCACACAATAGGACAAGAGGAAATGGCTTCAAGTTGTACCGGGGGAGGTTTAGATTGGATGTTAGGAAAAATTTTTACACTGAAGATGTTATTAAGCATTGGAATGGGCTGCTTTGTGGTTGAGTCACCATCCCTGGAGATATTTAAAAGACAGGTAGATGTGCTGCTTAGCAGTATGGTTTAGTGATGTTTTTTGTCAGTGTTAGGTTGGTGGTTGGTCTAGATGATCTGAAAGGTCCCTTGAAAGCTAGGCAATTCTATGATTCTATGTTCATACTAACAAAATGCACTTCCACACCAACTTTATTATTCTTGCTGGCTTTCTGCAAGAGAAATACCCCTACAAATTTCAAGCTTTTACAATCAGCTAAAGAAAAAAAGGGTTCTGTACTGCAGTACACCTTCCTATTTTTAACTACCAAATACTGACCAACAAAACCTGCAGACTTCAGTAAGAAGCTTACTTTGTAAAATGAGTAGTAGTTTCCCAGCTGAGCAACACAGCAGGACCCATGTAGATGC